>KV454751.1:0-10566 GCA_001662585.1 Pseudogymnoascus sp. WSF 3629
CTTAACGGTGTTTGACTGTAATGAAAACTCCACACACTCAAATGCACGGTCTACTATTTGAACAACGCCAACATCAACATCAACTTCCACCATCACCTACTCAAGCATCTATCCCCTTCTACATCTTCTATTAAACTCCCATTGACCTCATAAACCCCAATGATTGCTTGCTTGCTCCCAGATTTACAATTTAACCCCAAGCCGTGCCGCCGCACACCGACCCAAGCAACCAGTGAAAGCCACGTCCCTCTACCCCTGACCCCTACCCATTTACCAATGCCCCTCCCGTTTCACAAACGACACCACAGAGGCACGACACGGCATAGCACGGACTCCACACACTAATATCCATGAAACGAACCTCTCTCTGCTGTCCACGCCCCCTTGCGCGCCTGCAGTCTACAGCGCTGTACATTACGATATTTTACAGTACCTATTAGTGTGCGCTCGGCGAGTTCGGCGCATGCACATTGGACGGGAACCGAAGATGTAGATGTGATGTGATGAGGAACATCGTCACAGTGGGGGTGTGTCTCACCATGGTGATCTGCCGCCCGCGGATCTGATTCGAGGCTTCTTTTTGGTGACAAGTGGTTTTTTTGTGGGTTGTGTGTGGTGAGAGGGAAAATTCGATCATCGGGTGCGTGGTATGTGCGAGGCGTGGGGAGGTCTAGATTTGAGGGTAGGGTTGGGAGATTCGTTCATTTCGAACTTTCTGGCAGGGGAGCCTATCGTGATGAGGTGGAATGACTAGATGAGTTAGTATTACAGTTGGTAGGGAGAATTTCATATCTGTAACCGGGTTTGGAAGGGAAAGGGCGTTCATGGAGAGAAATAGCACCACCACATGGCCTGCGAGTGGTTTGTTTCTGTTTGACCCAACATAGCTCTTTAGCTGGGGAGGGGTTCGATAATTATTGCGGCAAAGGAGTGGGTTGATGTATTCTATTGAAATATCTTAAGAAATATTTTGATGTCCATCACTTAGAGCTTCGAACCCGCCTGTTTGAACTTGAAATCATGGGCTGTAGGAAATCATCTGTTAGTAGTCATAATCTAATACCAGGTTTAGGGAACACACGCTCAGCCATTTCAAGCCTGGACATCTCTCTCGAACCCGTCTCTCCTTGCTCCAACCCGTTGTTCAGTTTCCCTTCCTCGACAACACGCCACTTCCACAACGATGTGAAGTTATCCGGGGTGCGTTGGATTTGGTTCTTGACGTGCTAGAGAGCCAACGACCTGCATTAGAATACATTAACTAACACTCTGGAAACGGGGAAGCTTACTCTGCCGAGGACGGGGAGAAATTTAAAGCCGTGGTCGCTGTCGGATTATATTAAACGCCATATATTAAATGGGGATCTTGGTCAAGGATGGGTAGGGGGGAGCACTTAACAGAAAAAAAATGAGTCTGAGTAGCCGGGGATATAGTCGATGACATACTAAAATGTGAGTAATGTGTTTAATTCTCAAGTTGTAACATTACTTAGATCATTGTCGATGCTATCAGTGTACTGACATAGCTATAGTATGTTAGTTCATTCCAAGAGAGTTTTGAGGTATGGGTAGACATACTCTACTGTTAGTAAATCCAAATTCCACCAAGTCAGGCAAAGCTTGGGCTATAATCTCTTTCATAAGCTTAAGTCCACACAGAGGCACGATGTTAATAGGCTCCTCCGTGTACTTTGTTCTTGGAGTCGAGATACGGAGATTTGGTTCAGTGGGATGGTCTTGGAAATTGGTGAACTACGCTGCCGGAAGTAGTTAGCACCTCCTGTCTAACGGCAACAAAACCGACAATTAGCTTACCTTGCGACCGTGGAAGCCAAATTTCAGTCGCCCTTCTTTGGTGATAGGAAAGCTGCCTCCTTGGTAGTACCTGAAGGAACGTTAGCACGCGACTCTACTTCTGAGGATGAGAAACTCACTAATCACCTTCCCCCCTTCTGTAAGACCAGACGGGATAATTGTCTGGATGGAATCTATCCCACAGATCCCGCCGATCCTTGTCGATAAATGCGACAGTGCCCGCCGTGGCTTCTACAATTCGATGCGCCTCGGGAATGATTGAGGCCGTCTACTGCCAGCTGTAGACAGGCATTAGTATTAGACGGAAACCGCAATAGATGGGAGAGAGGGTGGTACCAGCGACTATCACACGATCACCAGAGTGACTCTGGCCATCACAGGTTTTTATCCCAGTCACCTTCCTTTCCGGCCCAATGCGCTCGGTAATCAGAGTCTCAAGCTTCCCCTGGGGCTCTCCGAGAACAAACTTGACACCGGCTTCTACGCACAGAATCGTGCGTACACACAGGCCTTAATGATTCTCTTTGTTGGCACATATTGAGGCAGGACCATGGTCTCTCTAGGTCAATTACCTTGTTTGCGATAGTGATTCCACCATTCATATCGATGAACCCATTCGTGTTGCCGCCATTGATTCCATCGACGACGTGGTATTTCTCGACCCACTTCGGGCTTATTTTGCGGAGGTGCTCTTCATCCTGTTCGTCTCCCTGTGGGTGTATATAGTTAGCCAGAGCATCTAATTCAGTCGACCCGTCGGAGTTTAATACCTTGAGGAATTGCATCTTCCTCATCTCTGGTGCCGTCTTCTCCATCGTGTCCTAGCTCTCTGCGTAGAAATCGTGCAACTCCCTGCCTTCCGCAACAAAATAGCAACCACAGATATAAAGAAGTTTATCCTCAGGAGTGAGGCCGGGAGGAAGATCGGCAGTGGCGCTTTCTGCTATCTCCTTGTTCTAGGAGGGCCATGTATCTCTTGCTTCGATGGCAAGATTCTGATAGCTAAGAACAGAAGCAATTTAGTAGTCACTCGAATTGTAGGAATATTTCGGCGAGCTAAAAGTGTTTACTCTAGTTTCTCTCCACAAGCCATTTGGAAGACTTTGTTAATGTCTGCGGGATGCTCCATCACAGCTATTTGAAGGGTTGTAGAAATTCTTATCAAAAGAACATCGATTAAAATAGTGATGTTCTTGTAACCATCGCGGGCGAGCCATAAGGCGGTGCTTAGCCTAAACACTCCAGCGCCGACGATGATGATTTTAGAATCGGAAGAAACCATTTTGAGACAATTTAGGAAGTTGGAAATGTTCGAGAGAGCTACATATTGTTGAGGTTTGGCTCGGAGCAGCATTACTATTATAATATCAATACTGCTCTGATGTTTAGGTACTAGGAGATGAAACTGATTAGGGCACCCAAAGCTACGGAAGCGTTCAGCTTTAACCCTATTCCTTTGTTCTTTGTGAATATGGTTAGTTAGGAACTCAATGCCTATAAACTCATATTTAAATATCATAGGTTTATGCCATAGGCGCTCTGCTTTTGCCAAACTCTGGTTCCTTACCATTGGTGAGTCCGAACATGTATCGCTACTAACAATTATGCTTACTTGTTATTGGCAACTATACGCCTCCGCACAGATCTATATTAGCCATGTGTTATCACTTGATAATTTAAAATCTATACAAGCAATTCCATGCTATGCAATGTACTCACTCCGATCTCCTGCCGGCCCTTCGATTTGGTGAAGAACTCTTACTATGCTTGACTTAATTAGAATTTCGCTAATATAGAAACAATCTGGACTCGCACTGTGACAGTGCGTCGAGCTCGGCTGCCATCGTAACTCAAAACGGTTCTCATCAACTGCTGATCCGCTCCGCCTCGACCGTCGAAAGAGAGTATTCTAGTGTGCATATAGGATAGATTGTGTAGCTGCCACCACACTTAGACGGCCATTAGGTGTGCCTCTCCAAGAGGTCGATGCTGAGGTACTTAGAAACCGAACCCAAATTAGTTAGAACTCTCATCTAATCAATTTTAACGTAGTTTCCCATGGAAATCAATGATATAGATATCACCAGCGCTAGAATTTGTAGGATACCCCGTGACTCTTCCAGCGGCCACTAACGACGATGTCTATTACAATTCATGCTACACGTCTTTGATGCCCTGTGGGCTCGTATCCACACTCTCTATGGTGATGAACTTTCCGTATTCGCGAGTCGGGGCGGATTTGATAACAATTACAACTATTCTATTTTTCTCCTCTACCGAGGTCAACTAACGGAATGTGAAGGCGCTGCAGATGACGTATTCATGGAATGCCTGAACACAGCTAAGAACATCTGTCACAGTTACGGGCGACAATACATCAACAGATCAGTGAACTATACCTGGGGAGCTTTATACTGCCTATTCGTAGGTGGACTTACATATCTAAATTGCCTGTGGGCCTCGCCTGTCGTCCGTGAAGCAGTCCGGCATGACAACTTAAGCAGTACATGTTCGGACTGCACAATTGTTCTCGTGGTGATAGCTGAGCGGTGGAAGGGCGCTACGCCATACCGTGATATTTTCGAAGCACTTGCTAGTAGTACAAGGACTATGATGGTGGATAAGAACAACGAATGGTGGATGGAGCCGGCGTCTTTGGCACACTCGGATGGCCTGGACCAAGAGGACCTTATCCAGTGGATGGCGGATATTAATGATATTAGCATGTCGGATGGGATTGATAGATTGTTGACAGGTTTGGCTGGGGACTACACACAGTAGGCATCGCCGTCCCTGTTGACGCTCGAAGGGCATACAATCTTGGTTAGGCTCCTAGCCTTCTCGCCCGACGGCAAGGTGGTGGCATTTGCGTCTTGCAACAGTGTGGCTCTAGGATGCAAAGATGTTCCAGTCCCCGTCGAATCAAACAGTTATTACCTAGTTATGCCGTCTTTACGTATAAAATATATTTAATGAAAAGGCACTTTTAGTTCCGGCTTCTGGTCCCCGAAACTGTAATGTCAACTGGCTTTGGCCAGGGGTCCCTACAATTTCTTTAATCCCCCCATCCAAAAACATAAAAAAATGTGTAAGATGGCGCTGACGTTAGAAATGGTGTCAACTTTTATGGCGAATAAATGGTGGCGCCTCATCGGAAGGTATTTTTTACATTTTTATTTACATTTTTCAGGGGCCAACTCATCGAACTATAACATATCCACCCACCACCCCCGTCGAGTCCAGCCTCTCATTTCCGTCCGTCCCGGCGGCTCTGCCTCCGAATATTACCCTGTGCTACACTGAGCATAAAGTATAGCAACTCCTCGTGGAAATCTCTTTCATTTTCTTTATCTTATAATGCACTGCGAGCACACTGGTACGCGAGTGAAAAATCGTTCAACTGACTTATTTACAACTAGGTGAGTAACACCTCATTACTGCGTTTTCCTTCAACCCCACCCCCCCCCAGGCCATCAATCACCGGGGTCAAGGCTGGCGAGCAGGGTAGCAGAGGGCGCGAAAAACGTCGTGCCTGTCACCGGTTTCGAGAAGTTAAGTATACGGTCGTGTAGCCCAGGGGGATCCCCAACAAACATACGCATCATCATCTGCTCGATGACCCATAGTCGCCGCGAGTACCCAATGAAGTATGTCCCGAACTCTCCTGCGCCAGGAGATCCAAACGGCATATTGTCACGGAGGATCTCATACTCATAGCCGTTCTCGTCCTCGATCGTAGTTAGAGTCTTGTGACTGCACTGCTGTCCAGCCTCTGCATCGTCAAGCTCAATGTTATCTAGCTTCGTGCGGCCAATGATGGCCTCCTGCGTCTCGGCTGGGAGCGCACGCCATCCTTTAAGGTCATGTAGATACTTCTGCACGACGATATAGCTGCCTCCCTCGGCGGATGCATCCTCATCAGCTACAAGGGTCGAGGCACCAATAGCAGGACCGGCAGGATTGGCCGTGCCATCGACAAACCCTAGGAGATCGCGTACATCAAAGTAGCGGAACCCGATAGTCTCATCGATAACCGCAACGGAATCGCCTAGAAGGTCCAACAGCTGCCGCTCGAATTCAAAGCATAAATCTTGCCGGTCTGAGCGGATGTGGAAGAGCAAATCGCCAGGCGTCACGACAGCGCTGTGGACCGCACCCTTAACGGCTACAAAGGGGTGCAGCTCAGCTGGCCGTGGGAGACTGGTGACACGGTCCCAGGCGTCGCTGCCTATGCCCACAGTACATGCGAACTGGGCCTTGAGATCGCGGATGGCGACGTTCTTGGTGAGGTCGTCGACACTCGCGAGTGTGGAGCGAATAGTCCGGATCGCGGCAGGGCTGTTAGTTACTGATAGGACTAAGAAGGTCGCAGACCGTGTTAGCGGTGCGTCGACGCGCTGAGGCTCGACAGGGCTGTGGCGGCCTGTCATTGCCCTCGTTGTCAGCTTGACCGTGTGTAGTTGGTTAGCTGAATACTTGGAGATCAAACGAATTCTTCCAAATATCATAGTTTATAGACATGGATTCTTTAAGGATCGTCGTGGGATCGTCGTGTTGCAATTGAAGGTTGAGCTTCGTCCCATGTTTGACGTATGATGACGAAATAGCTTCCATCGTCACTAGCCCCTCCCACGCGAGACACGTCATGTTACAGGATCGCTCAGAGACTCCTACCACAATGGTAATGAACAATCTCTCTCGTTTGTATATTGTACGGTAGGTACTGTGTGGTTAGTTTGTTGTGCCGAGGGACAAATTCGTTCATTTGATTTATCCTCCACTGCACAGTGAGTAGTAGTACGCGGCTGAGGTAAGTCGAAGCCTGGTCGTCTAATTTATTAGACATATTAGCCTTTGGACCGACCCTACACACTTATTTCCCAGTCATTTGCAAGTCACGTCTGAAGTACCACTATCACAGATGCTACAACATATCCACCCACCACTTCGTCGGGTCCAGCCTCATCTCCTCCCATTTCGGTGAATCTCCTTCCGTCTGGGCGGCTCTGTTCGCGAATAATATACTGTTATACTGTGGCATAGCGCACCAACCCCCACGTGAACCTTGCGAGCCAAGAAATAAATGTTCGAATTTAATTACCGCCGCGAACGCTCTGACGGTCTGACAACGCCAGTGGATGCGCGGCGTTTCACGGAACTGCACACTACCACGACAGTGAGTTTTGAGGAAGAGCCTCTTGCACATAACTTCGGATAACCCTAACACTACTTGCCCTTATCCTTCATCTCCTCTGCAGGAGGGTGGAGATTGTTGGAGGCGCGACAGGATGTGACCCGGTTGGCTAGTTTGCCGCCCCGTTTTATATTGAGGGGAGAGTACAGTAAGTAAGTGGCAAGGAATCATCTACCTGAAGAGGTCTGTCTAATATTCGCCTCGGCCATGATGGTATAAGTACTCTCCTCCGCTCTTTGTTGCTGTCTTCTCTTCTCTATCTATTCTGAGACAGAGTCTCTTACCTTCATTCTTTCTTCCTTTCTCTCATCTTTAGAGCCTCTTGCTCAATTTCCGTCTTTTAAGTGCACTTCTTCATTGACTGAAGTAAACTACATACACTCATTCTACCAAACAACACACTCTTTGACAGAGCTTTAACTCTTTTAAAATGACCTTCTCATCAGTCGCCTTCGCCGCGAGCGCCTTTGCTCTGCTATCATCCGTCTCTGCCCATGGCACAGTCTCGGGGATTGTCGTCGATGGCAAACTGTACCCATATCCTTTCCATAAATCCTGTTTCTGGAGAACTAACATCTCTTTAGCAACACTGGCTACAGCCCATCCTTCCAATTCTCCAACCCACCTCCTGTTGTTGCCGGTTGGTCGATTCCCGGAGATTTAGACAACGGTTTTGTTGACCCTGCGAGGTTCCAGAACCCTGATATCATTTGCCACGTTGGTGCAACCAATGCCGGCACTTCCATCACTGTGGCCGCCGGTAGCACTGTCGAGCTCCAATGGACACCATGGCCCGAGTCTCACAAAGGCCCAGTCATTGACTATCTCGCCTCCTGCAACGGCGCCTGCGAGAGTGTCGACAAGACTTCCCTGAAATTCTTCAAGATCGGCGAGGAAGGTCTAATCGACGGCTCAAACTCGCCTGGCAACTGGGCCTCTGATAAGCTCATTGCCAACGGCAACACCTGGGTTGCCACAATCCCTGCCGACATCGCACCAGGCAACTACGTTCTCCGCCACGAGATCATCGCGCTGCACTCTGCTTACGATTCGAATGGCGCACAGAACTACCCCCAGTGCATCAACCTCATCGTCACCGGTTCCGGAACCGCAAAGCCCGCTGGAGTTGCAGGCACGGAACTCTATAAAATCACTGATGCTGGAATCCTCATCGACATCTACAAGACGCTGGCTTCGTATGTCATCCCTGGCCCAGCACTCTACACCAGCGGCGCTGCCGCAGCTCCAGTGGAGGGCTCCTCAACTGCCATCGCCGCCCCAACTACCATCGACACCCCGTCCACCGTTGTTGCCCCAACTACCATCGCCCAAACCACCACCACCGGCGCACCATTCCCATTTTCCAACTCTACTATACCTGCAGTCCCAACTACGACTACCATCTCTCCCGTAGTCCCAGACGACTCTGTCGACGCCCCTGAGGACCCAACTGTGACTTCCGCTCCCGTCGTTGTCCGCCCGGGCCAAGGTGACGCCGAGCCTATCGTCACTGGAACCGCCACCCGCATCGTGACCGTTATCCCACTACCCGAGACATCCTCCGTCTGCGATGCCGCTGCAACCGTCACTGTGACTTCCGCTGGCGCCACCGTCACAGTCGCCGCCCCAGCTACCACCGTCACTGTCACTGTGACCGCATCCGCGAAGCCGCTGCCGAGCGGCGCCACCTTCGATGATGTCGTTAGCTGGTTCACCAACGGTGTCAATAATGCTGCTGGAGGCCGCAGACGCCATGCTAGAGCTGTCAAGCTATAAGCGCTACACAGTCGCCCATCCACCCAACATTTGCTGGGGTTTGGAAGGAGAGGAAATGGATATCCGACCTAGGGTCGAGTAGTCTCATTCATGTATATAGATTTGGTGATAGATTTTTAGCGATAGCGGCTGTTTTGTAAACTATTTTATATTCTTTCCATCAAGACTCGCTTTGACGGCTGAGCTATACAAATACTATTTCCTATGGTATATAATGAAATAGCGCTCCATGTGACATACTACTAGATATAAAATATGTCATGATTTCCCTTACATTGCTATGAACATCGCCAGAGTATTACTTTAAATCAGCTTAGAATTTTGTCAATTTGAAGCTATATAAGTCATCTTCCACCAAAACCCATCAAGCACAGTCAAAAGGTTGAAAAATGACTATGATGAAGTAATAACCCATCCCCTAGAAGTCCACAGGAGCAACACACGCCCACCCTTAAGTCATAATGGCATCGCGTAACTTCATAACATCAGAAACGCGTGATTGAATATGCCAATTTAACATTTTCCAAGGGCAGCTGTTGTGGCATTTGGTCAGCAACAAAACTTATGAAGTGGGACAAACAATGTAAACTCACATGCAGAGCACGCGCTATCAGTGTAGTATCCACTGACATAGCAATATTTTCCATCCTAGAAAATTCTATCCCAAGTGCTTTAATCAATAAATTAGCAATCTTGTATCACTGCTGTCGCTGGCGTGATCAAAGGGGCTAGGTATTTAACAACTCACTAGTTTCTACTAACATAGGTTCCTGTCTTATAGCAGCCAAACCTTACTGGGATTACAGCCAATTAAATAAGGGTAGCTTACCCATAGTTTGATGGTTTTTTCAAGAATACAGGTGCCTAGCAAAAGGGGGTGGCTTACTAGTAGGCTATAGAGGGTTATAGCACCTAGGTTTTAAGAAGAACGGTTTAGGTAGAGTTTATAGGGGCTTTTAAATAGTAGTTACATAGATATATATAGTAGATTTAATGATTTAGTAAAGCTAGTGATTTACCATAGATATATGTAGCTAGTAGATAATGATTTACTAGTATTACTACCTTAATTTAGTCCCTAAGTTATAAACCTAGCTATAATGGTAGCATAATGGAAGTTAGGTAACATTAGTAGTAGTAGGATTATAGTTCACTAGGTAGGAAATAGCTGTTAGTATAGAAACCATTATATTTACTATATAGAGCTATCTATCTAATATCCTTAGCTATTCTACTACTAGATTATAAGGCCACACTTAATTAGTAGCATTAAGCAACTACTAAAAGCTCTTATTAGAGCTCTCTCCTAGTATTATAGCCCCTCTTTCCCCTAACCTACCCTAGATTCCCTAGGTTATGTGTACTAAGCTCTTCTAGACTATTACTAGGTTATATCCTTCCTTGTCCTCCTTATATGTATTAGCCTATAGCTAAGTGTTATCTACTTATTTATTAGAATAGGTAGCTAGCTACTAAGTGTTAAGCTTAGAGATCATTTATAGAGTGTTAAGATCTAAAGTGTTACTCTACCATTTTAGCATGTAGTTTCTATATAGAATATACTAAGTTAGATAGTAATTAATGGCTATAGATAAGGGGGATGGGGGGGGGGGAGGGAAGCTTACTAATTACTACTAGTTAAAGTAGGTAAGTCTACTTTAACTATTAACTAAGTAAAAGAAAAGGGAGGGGATCTATCTAGACTTACATTTAAAGACTAGACTTACTAGAGCTTACCTAGTTAGCAATTGTTAAAGCTATATTAATAGAAGAAAAGGAAA
>KV454751.1:21008-50291 GCA_001662585.1 Pseudogymnoascus sp. WSF 3629
TTTAGCTAGTTCTATATAAAGCTTTTAATCTAACATCTATATAAAAGCTTTAGTAGAGTAAAGTAGCTAACATTAAGTAGCTAAAGAATGTATGACAAGTGTAGTAGCATATAGAGGGTGATTATCTTCTATTTTATATAGTAGTGTTAGAATTAAGCTAAGAGGTAGCTCTTATGTCCATTAAGAATAAGAAGGCAATAGGTTCTAATTAAATGACTATTTGTATGTTAATTAAAGTGTTAAATCCACTTATACCTAAATAAATTTAAAGTCTACCCATTCTTACTTAGTATAATCACCTAATTGTCTAGTAATCCTAAGTCCTTATACTAAGTAGAGAGGTAATTCTATACCTTAAAAATGATGAGTAGCAAGAGTGCCTATCTATACGAATTAACACCTACTCTCTATTCCCTAGCTATATAGTCTTTAGATAGCTCTTTACTACTAAGCTTATAACTACCTTTATAGTAGTAATAACTCCCATTATAAAACCTACTTCATTAAAGTTATAAATATCCTACTCTAAGATGCTATATTTTATAACTATGTTTTATATAAGAGAGAACTATTCTTAAATTATCTTAGGATCTTTACATTTTACTCATTTATAATCATACTTCTAACTAAACTTTACTTTGATTTCTATATAATGCTTTATGAAGCTAGTAGCCTAGTTCTTTCTAATAGGGCTCTTACCTCATTTAGAGAGTAAAAGGTCTGTCATTTCTTATATAGCTTATAGCTAGGGTGGAAATCCATGTAAATCTAGGTTAAGGATATACTAAACAAGAGCTAACTCTTTGTATAGAGTCAACTTCTATAAGTTAGGAATAGAGTCACGTTAGGAAGTCATTTCTTAAATTTGTTAACATAGTATTATTTAAGGGATATCATATGATGCTATAGCTACTTAGATACTTTGAAACTAGCCTTGTTTAATTACACTAATAGCTAATAGTATTCTACACTCCTAATTAGAGGATTAGGCTTGTGTTAGTTATAGCATGTTAACTTTTGTTAAGTTGATGAGTTTTAGTGTTTTAGTAGGCTACTTGCTTAGGTGGGCCACTTGTATGTGAAATACGTTATAGCTAATGAAAAGAGTCTTAATAACTTAAAGTAGAAGAGTGTAACTATGTATGCTAAAGATCTAGCTAAATTTACCTATATGATTCTTATGATAACGTAAATGACTTTTGAAATTAGTTAGCTTTAAATTTAGCTAATTCTCTTCTCTTAACTTATGGGCATTACTAGTAATTAACTAGAGGCTTTAGTAGAACTCTATCTCTAGCACCTTAAACTAACCCTAATTTAAGATCCTAGTAGAGGTCGTCCCTAACTGTTCATTAAGCTCTTGCCTAAGTTCACTAAGGGGTTTCTTAGCTTAAAAGACATGTAAGTGCTCTCTTATTAGCTATCTAAGTTATAGCATGCATCATACTAACTAGAACCTAAAGTAATAAATTTAAAATCCCTAAAATCATCTATAACCTAACGCTAGTGCTAAGTCTATATGTCTTCCTACTTAGCATGCTATTTAAGGTTTAGGCCTTTAAGTCTCCTAGCATCTATTTACCTAAGAAGCTATATAGTCTAAACATTCTATAGGGGCTAAATAAGTAGGAGCTACTACTAAAGGATAAGATCCTTAATAATTTTGTCTTTTATTAAGTAGTTTGTGAGGTAGAAGGCGTTTACATTACTCATGACCTATAGCTATCATTAGCATTAGTCTAGTACTATATGAAGATAGGTAGCTAGATTACTAGATTTAAATAGGTCATAAAGCTATACGTGTTACATAATGAAGTAGCTAAGGTGCTAAATGAAAGTTGTAAGTATTATCCTAAGATCTTGCTATCCTTAACTAATATAGTACCTCTAGCATAGCTAATGTTAGTAATTCCATTTAGAACTTAATCTTATAGCATGCTAGTATTAACATCTTCTTTAAACACTACCTTAATTAGAATATTAATGTAGATGTCTAAAACATATATTATAGACTTAAGCTATAGAAGGCTTTAATAAGCTTTACATGTTTAATAAGCTAGTTAATTAACCCCTAATGCCCCTAGAACTTTACTCCTATATAATTAGCATTAATTAATAACCTTCTATGTATTATAAAATGGTCTTAGATCATAGCCTGCCTATTAGGGGCTCTAGAAGGAAGTTAGAGAGAAGAGCGTTATTAGAAGGCTTAAAAACATCTTATAAGCAAGAGAGCAAGGTAGCAGCAGTTGTTACTACTTAACATCATTAATTAACATAAGAAAGAGTAGCCTATTATTAAAAGCAAGTAGTAGCTATCTAGCAAAGTGGTTAACGAGGACATCTAAGGTGTACTAGAGCAATTAGATCATATAATGCCTAAACAACTGCTTCTAATCAATGTGATCTTAACATTGCCTAAGACGTTAGTAGAAAGAGAACCTTAACATAGGATTATGGCCATTAATGCTGTGATAGCATACTATGATGTTAAGGAGGGGGTGACCTTCTATTATAGTTGCACTAGTCAACTAGTTCCACCTAACTCCTCTGTAGTCAAAGCTAAAAAGCTACTACAGTCTAAGGCAGATATCATGCTTAGACATGTAATATCGTCAGTTACAATGGACAAGAGGCCAACTATATGCTTCGCATGTCTTAGGAACCCTAACCTAACGATTTAGGAGAGGGTTGTCTCCTTCTCAAGTCCTGGCTGCCTAACGAGGCACTTTATGAGAAAGCATGTTAGAAGGCTTAGAGTTAATGAGCCAACGGATTATCAAATCTATGATGTCTAGCTCGAGCATCAGATGCATTTCCAAAACAACGTAGAGAGATTTCACGGAACTGTCTCGCAAGTCTACAACTAGATGGAATCACAGTATGCAGAAAGGTTTGCCCTGATTATGCAAGTGCGCAAGAGGCAAGTGGCTGGCGTCTTCATTAATATTCTAGTCGATTTGATCTTCTCATTAAGGGCTATATCCGTCCATACCTTTAGGAGAGAGACCTGACTCTGTACCGCGTGCTGATTTGTGCAGTCAGCCCCATAAACACAAAACGAGATACAAATGATTCTTCAATTTCGTTCATCGTTATATAAAGACTGAGACTTATCTGCTTTAGATGTTCAAGAAATGCTCTTAGCAGTACTTTTTAAATACAAAACCTTTCCTAACTCCACATCAAGAGTGTGTATTCCACTCTGTGTTGCATTAAGCACCAAATAAATTAACCATCACTCCTAACCTAATGCGAAAGTAACCTCTCGCTTCTCCTCCTCTCTGGTATGTTGATACCCTTGCCCACCCCACCAAGAAAGTCTTCATCATTAGCAGCTGTTACATCCTTAGCCTTCTTCTCTGCGTCGCGAAATCCCTCTTCTCAATCAGGTGACAGTTGTTGTATTAGGGTAGATGGACGTTTTCTTTTTTTACTTGGCCGTTTTGACTTCTTTCCAGGACCTTCTTCTCCCGCGTCTGGTTCTTGTAGCTGAAAGCATGTCTTCATCAGTGAAATAGCCTCCTTATTGTTGTCATGGGTTGAATGCAATGAGTCAAAGCATAAACGGGTTATATTCCAAAGAGGTCTTGTTAAAGAAGAAAGAGAGCTATCGTACGGGAAGGGAAAATATATGTCAGCAAGGGAGCTTATGCACGGGTCATCGTACGGCCCGTGGCTCATGTGCTTGCACCTGAGCTCTATAATAGGGGTTCAACCCCTTACAATTGTGGCTTTGGGATTTTAGCGTGAACGAAAGGTTACCCTTGGCCATTAGCGTGTCTAGGTGCTCTACTCCAAGCACCTTCTCATATCCTTCCACCTACAACTATTTCCCCAAACTGACCAAAAGTTCGATAACTTTACCCCCAGGCCCATTAGGCATCTACACCCCCCTCTACTGGATCCATAGGCTGTGATAGCACCATCTTTGACGGCTATACACGTTAATAGGTGCCATTATGGCCCCATCCATCCCTCAAAGCTCTTTTCCTCTTGGCATAGAGCATCAAAATGCGAGCTACACACGCCTACAAGACCCCTTCTCACCCACCAATCTCCCATACCGTATCACAAAGAGGCAACAGAGGCTAAACGTTAATCCGCCCCCCCGTCTTAACCTAGGTGGTGATACACCAATCCAAACCACAGCTTCCAAGGCAATTTCAAGCCAACTAGAGGCAATTGAACGAGAGGCTCGAATCTAACACACGATTATGAACGATTTTGCAAGCATGGTAGACTGCTTTGTGTCCACCTACAAACACGATGAACGCAAGTTTGTACAAGACATGTGCAACGACATCGTTAAGTTCCTTACAAACTCCCTTTTTGCTAGATCTAACAACTTTGTCCTAATCTGCATCCAAAGCCAGCCGTCGTCCTTGACAAAATCTGTCTCCTTTGCGGCCGTGGCCAAAACCCTAAGGAACTCAGGGGCAGACTTCTACGCCAAGCAACCCCAGAGTACTACCCTGTCAGGCAGCTGCCCTACCACAATCTCCAGGGGTGTCTCGCTCCCCCCCACCTCCCCTAGCTCTACTAATTGCAGTGTCAGAAGCGCCATGGCCAAGAAGGAGGATTAGCGTCTCCTTATCACAATCGAGCCTACAGCCGTGCTCAACAGGCCAGAGCCCTTCGCCTTACGCCAAGAGCTTGCTACCAAGATCCTGGGTATATCCCTTGCCTCTGTCCCCATAGTTACCCCAACCAAGACAGGCTAGGCCATCACTCCAGCCGAGCTCTCAACAAGAGATCTCCTACAAGCAAACGCTAAGATTATCCTCTAGATCTTCAATGGTATAACGGTTAAACGGCCTGAGACCTAGTACAACTACGCTATCCCTGGTGTCCCCTCTAGCTTTCAGAGGCTTGAAGGTGGCCTAGTCTACACAGCAGAGCTTATCACTAATGAAGCGATCGCGCAGACCACTAAGACCCTAGTCAACTGCCGCCTGTCCCAGCACGGCTCAAACCCAGCTACTAGCCTTACCACCTAGATCATCTGTTGAACTACAGCGTTGGTAGCGTCCGTAACGTGGAATAGAAAAACAGTGATCCGTGAATGCATGTTTTATTGATCTAGCTACCATGTCTACTATATATACGTGTAATAAGCTGAGCTCAGAAGGCAGCTACAACTGTCTACTTCCTAATTGGGAAAGTGTGATCCTCCGCGTGGTTGTTATGGATATTGGTCGGCACGGCTCACGTGCTTCCCTCCGGGCACAGAGTGAGAACTCCACATCATCTCCTTTCTCGCCCTGGTCCGACCCTTCCGCCTCTTTAACACTAGCGAGATATCGAAGCCTATCGACAAGAAGCCAGCTATTGCTAGACACGACCCCAGCTGCCAAGGGTTCTCTAACCCTGCAAAATGCACCCGCCACGCACGATGCAGCTGCTGTGGTACACGGAACGATAACACCCTGGACTCTCTGGCGCCAACTGCACTGCAAAAGCGCGATGTGCTAACTGCCACGGACCCTTCCCAGCTGGACACAGCCACTGTCCTGCTGCACCGTGACGTAAGGATGGTAGGATTATCAAACCCACCAAAAAGGAGCTTAATAAGGTCTGCTACCAATGCGACAAAGAGCTCCGCAGCCCGCCTGCACCTGAAACCCTGTCGCAACCACAGCCTATAGCCCAAAGTCAAGCCGACACGAATCCCAGGAAACCCAAAGGCTCTATAGCTACAGCTCGGGAGACCTCCTCCCAGCCCTCTCCTTGCCCCTCGGAAGCCTCCTCCCCTCCACCCCCAGAACGCACTCCTACTCCTGTCTCTAGTAGCTGGCCCCGCCAGGCTACAGTTTCCAGCTGCAACCTTAACCTCGACAGCCTCTCTGCCCAGAGCATAGAGCCTAACGACATCGACGTAGATACTATTGTCATATGCTAGGACACTAACGAAGACGACGCGGCACTTACTACTACAACCGACAGCCTGGCCGAGACCTACAAGTCTGCTAGGCGAATGTCGCCAAGGGACAACCCTCCCACATTACAATTCTACAGGTCGCCTTCACCGAAAAGATAGATGTGATATGCATCTAAGAACCCTCTACCTATCCTGGAACCCAGACCCAGAACCACCCAGGGTACGACTGCTACGCCCCAATCGAGTCCTGGGAGAGCACCGACGCCACACAACGCGAGGCCGAAAGACCACGCGTTATGACATATGTACGCAAAGGAGCAGGACTCCAGACCCAACAGCGCTGCCTAATACACAACCGAGACCTACTTTAGCTCGATGTCAACGGATACGCAATTCTCAACGTATATAGAATGCCTGTCAGAGAGCCCGTCCCTAACGACATCACCCACCTCTCACCCCCACCTCTCACCCCCACCATCATGCCTTATTAGAGGCGATTTTAACGCTCCACACGATATGTTTGAACCTGGGGTCAGACCCAGCCGCAATGGCCCCAACCTGGCCTGATGGGCGAGCAACAGCAGGATGGACTTTATTAGGACCCCTAGGGCACCAACCTAACGATTTGGCCACGTCCTAGACCTTACCTTCTCGAACATCCCATTTGCACAGTCGTCAATCCGCCCAGATATGCACAGCAGCTCTAACCACGAAACTCAGGTTACTACAATACCTAGACGAGGCACTGTCCCTCTCGAACAGTTTCGCTACAGAATCCTAGAGACCGAACTCCCCAAATTCTCAGGCCTAGTATGTAACGGCATCTCACAGCTAGACGACCCATGGGCTTTCGCTAGTACTAACCAAATCGACACCTACGCTACAATCCTTGCGGACATCTTCGCCACGGCAATTCAGACAGCTGGGAAGCCTGACCACGGTGGCGGCTGCCCTGCCCCCTAGTGGACACTGGAGTGCGAAGCAGACTTTCGACTACACCTAGCTGCTAGGCGCTCCACCCTCCCTACGGAAGTGCCTCTAGAGACCCGCGAATTTCTGACCACAGTCTGCCGGGCTAAGCGGGAGTACTGGAAGCACCAAATCAGCAATATCAAGGACGACAAAGCCCTCTATAAGATAATCAGCTGGCATAAGCTAGCCTCTAATCTTAAGGCGTCTAGATCATACATTACTAACGCATTAAAGGTGATGTCTCTTAAGGAAACAACAACATCTCTAGAGGGTATCTAGATCTTATATATGTTGGTTAAGTTGTATCTAACTAAATATCCAATCTCTGCCTTTAGGACAAGCTTCACTTTCCTTAGCCTATTCTTAATGTGCACATATAAGAGACATCTATAGACTCAAATATAAGAGAGATCTAGCTCTAATTCCATAGTAAGTTTTAAGAGTCTACTTAACATCCCTTAAGGGGTCTCCTAGTTTAGCCTTTAAGTAGGCGACCTATTAAGAAGGTAGGCTGCTACATAAGAGAAGATCTATAGGTGTAATTCAATTAGGAGCTTCTTCTTCATAGCAGTTCCTTATGCAATGAGAACTCTACCTAATTGTTTAATTACTTCATTTAGCTCCTTTGTATAAGCTAGAGTAGGCTCTAGCTCTATTCCTCTTTCTTAAAGCTAGGACCTATGTTTACCCTAGAGAGACCTATTATTGTTCATTCTAATCTTTCTAATCTTAAATCTATATTAATTAAGAGCATATTTGTACATTTCGTTAAAGTTTTTCATTAGCATTTCCTACTTCTTGTCTAGAACTACAAACACAAACTACATTCCTATGCATTTATTAAGGAAGTGTAATATATAGCATCCTCTACTAACTTCTTCATCCTATTTAATGAGATCCTAGTGGACTCTCTTAAACAGAGCTATAGCATAAGCTTAAGACCATTATAAAATGATCTGTTTTAAATGAGCAAGTTTACACTCCTTGTAATTAGGGTTAAAGTCCTTGTTAAGTAGCTTCACTCCTCTTGTTAAGGTAGGTAGGTAGGACACTACATCTAGGTATAGATAACCCACTTATACGTGCTATGTAGTAGCTGTTCCCTTTAAGGCTAGGCAAGGTAGGTGTAAGTTGTAAGCTACATAGGCCATTTTCTCCTCTAGAGAGTCATCTAGAGGCTGATATTAAAGAAGCTAGGAATTCCCTCTTCTAGGGGTATTAGCTAGTATCTATCCTATATAGTCTATAAGAGTTTCTATTTTTGTACTCTAACTACAACCCTTATTTATAAACCATATTAAGGAGGTAATATTCATATAAAAGCTCTTAACATATATGTTCTAAACGAACTACAAATAATTCCCATTTATGAATAACCTATCCCATTTGCAAATGGGATATCCTAACTATAAATATGCCCGTTTGTAAATGGGATGATCTACTCTATCCTAGTCATGAATAGAGTAGTGTGGAATAAAATACTAAATTAATTAGATACTATTTCCTACTATATTAGCTCTAGCCTACTTCCTTTAAGGCCTTTTAACTAGAGCTACTTTAGTTTAAACAGCTAAGCCTAATAAGTTCCTACACTCGTTATCATCCCTATAGTAGTGTATGCTACACTGCCTACTTTCCTTATAGCACTTACACCACTTTGTATTACAAGGCCCCTTATACTAACATGATATTCTAACTTAAGCACTTATAGAAGCTTCCCTAGCTGCTAGTCTAAGTGTAACTTCCTTTGTAGTATTAGGAATTATAATATTAGACTAGAGATCCTTTATAATAACACCTAGTACCTTTGTAGGTATTAGGCATTTAATAATCCCTAAGGAAGTCAAAACCTTATACCTATAAGAATAGGGTTCTTCTAATATACACCTAAATAGGTGTCTATTATTAGTTAAAGTTCTATCCTTCCTAGGGACCTTTAAAGAGACTATATCTCTAACATTAAAGTGCTAGATATCATGCTTCTTAGAGTACTTCTTAACCATTTTAACCCTTGCTTTTAGGGTGGATTGTCAAGCCTTCTTAATTACTAGATTACCTAATTAAACCCTACTCTTAAGCTTGCTCTTAGGGTTGCTCTTAGGGTTGCTCTTAGGGTTGCTCATAAGTTGGCTTATAAGTTAGCTCATAAGTTAACCTATAAGTTGAACTCCTAGGTCATAGGCGTTAATATCAAACCACTCGTTAATTAAAGAGCTTTAAGCTAGTAGAGTAATCTATAGGTTAATTGCTACACTAGCCTCTAGGCTAATATACATAGTGATTTACAAGTTGCTAGAGTAAATCCTAATATTAATTCTAGAGCCATAGGATGAACCTAGGCTTAGAGCGTATATTAGAGATTAAGTAGGGTCTTCTTAAGCAACTCTAATAGTAAGATCCTTATAAGCATAGCTATTAAGCTAGTTGATATATAATGTACACTCTTAAAATAGTAATTCTATAGGTACATATCTAATTGTAGAGTAGATTTAAGTGTTTATAGCTAGCATAACCTCTAGTATTCCATTAGCCTACTTAGTTAACCCATTATCCATTTTCTAAGCCCTTAATTTTATTTCCACTACTCTATTAGCCTGCTTAACGAAGCCTTAGGTTTGTAGTGACCTTAGTGCTTCATTAATGATTTGAATCCTAAACTTACGTAGAAGAATAAGTAGTTCCCCTTTAAACTCCTTTCTGTTATTATATTACATAATCTTTAGTAGTAGAAAGGCTATAATGAATTAAGTAAAAGCCTCTGTAATTAGCTCTACGTGCTTGCTCTTTAATGGATATAGCTATGTATATTTAGAGAAGTAATCCTTAATGTGTAGAATCCACTTAAATTAGCTAGAGGGCTTATGGCACATATTAATTAGGTTAATTTGCACTCTCTCCTAAGCTTAGCTAGTGATAATTAGGACTAATGGAGCCTTTGTAGTAGCTGGCCTATTTAAGGCACAGTTCTTACACCATTTAAGTACAAACTTAATGTCATCATGCTTTATTCTGTAGTATTTTTGTTAAATTATAGCCTAAGTCTTAATTTGACTAGTATAAAGAAGTTGTAGATGTACATTAGTAATAGTATTAAATGCCTCACTCTCTAGAATAACGTATTAAGGCCTTAAAAACCTAGAATTAGCCTTTTAATAAAGCTAGTTGTTAATGAGTTAGAATTCAGCATGTGCTTAGTGTTTAAGTTAGGATTTAGCCTAGCCTTCTAGCTTTAGATTAGGAGTATTAAGGAAGAAGTGCAATTGCTGTCATTTAGAGTATTTAATGTGCTCCTAATTAATGTAGGTAGGGTCCTAGATATGGTTTTGAAATGCAAGGCATACGTCATTAGGGAATGAGTTAATTAAAGCAACTATAGCACTAGTAGTAGTTGCCATATTAATAGTTTAGAGTTAGGAGTTAAGAGTTAAATAGAATAGAATAGTTATATATTTATAGTTCTACACTACTACTATATTTGCAACTAGGATAGAGTAGATCATCCCATTTGTAAATAGGATATTCTATTTATGAATAGGATATCCCATTTACAAATGAGCATATTCATGGTTAGGATATCCCATTTGCAAATGGGATAGGTTATTTGTAAATGGGGATTATTCATGGTTCATTTAGAACATATATAACATCCTAGAGCTTAATTGTTCTATATCCTATGTCTGTTTTCATAGTAAGCTTTACTATCCCCTAGCTATTAATAAAGAGCCTTTCCTTTCCTATAAGTAAGGAATCTTCATTTAAAGCATATTTAAAATTAGAGAATTAAGACAAGTTATTAAGAACATAGACAGTTGCTATAGAGTCTAGTAGAACATAATTTTTAAGTATAGACGTCTCCTTTACTAAGGAAACTATTAGGGACATAGAGTATGCTATGTCCTCTCCTTCTAAGTTAACCTTAACAAACCTTAAAGCTTTAAGCTTTAGCTCCTTCTTATTAGATGCCTCCTTCTTAGCCCTCTCCTATGTGCTCTTTAGCTTTAGGTTCTTAAGCTTAGCTATTAATTTAACCTTAACCTCTCCTTTTAGTTGTTAATTTAGTAGGTGGAATAAAGCATTAGCATAAAGACAGTTTATGAATTTGTGATTATTACTACATATGTAGTTTCCATATGTCTTGTTACTATCTTAGATTGCTAGTCCATAACCCCTTCCTTGTCCTTGTCCTTGTCCTTAGCCTTAGCCTTAGCCTTTACCTTAACCCTAGCCCTAGAGAGTTAGTCCTTCTATTAATCCCTTAATGCTAAAGGCACTAAGTTGAGTTAAGTAAGGCAGTGTCTAATTTGACATCATTGTTCTATGTGCTCTGAATTCCAGCACTACTTCCTAAAAGTTAAAAATCCTCTCTAGCTATAAATATATCCTTTGAATTAATCCTAAAGCCTAGGTTAAATCTCCTAATCCTATAGCTGCTTTTATAAAGTCATTAACTAGCTAGTTACATTTTATAATAGGTAACTTCACCTTAACATAGTCTTAATATAGCATAATCTACTTATTAAGCTAGTTGTTAACACTTCTAACTCCCTTCTTATATACCTTCATTATATTCCATTCTTAAGTAAGAGACTTCTTATAAGCTAGTTTAGTTAGTCTCATCTAGCTCTAGAGATTCCTTAGTATATAATATCCTAATTTATAGTTGTTAGTAAGAGAAAGAAGGTTTATATAAATTATTATCCTAATATAACCTTATACATTAAGGAGAGCCTATATCTAATGATTATAAGCCTTTAATTTATACTTCTAATTCATCATTACCTCTTCTTCATTATTTCTAAGGCATTAAGCCTATCTAGGACTTAACACTACATTGTCGTTTAAGAGCTCTATAGCTACCCTTTTTAGGCAAGCTAGAACTGTTATATTATTCTTAATTAAAGGATCATAATATGACTATATCTTTCTAATGGTATAGTATTCTCTAACTTAGGTAAGCTAAGGAAACTAATCCTTATCTATTATAAGGACTATCTTTACCTTCATAGTGTTAGAGGACAACATCCTAGAGTCTTTAAAGTTGTCATTCATAGTTACTTCATAGCTCCTTTAGAGGAAGGACTCATTTGAAATATGGATTATTCAAGTTCTCATAACAATAGAGTAATACACTATTAAAGGAAGGTTCCTAGGCTTATAACTCTAAGTTAGGTAGTTAATATCTTAGGAATAGGTGGTTTTAACTAAATAGTATTGTCTATTTCTTAAGTATTCTAGGGGGAGTAAGCTATATACCATACATCCTATGCTCTACTAGTAGGCACGTCTAGCCCTATTTTCCTAGCAAGAGTAGGTAGTATAGCTACTTAACTACTCCTTCCTTTATACATTAAACACATAGTCTAAATAGCCTCATTCTTAACTAAGATTAGCTTAGGAGTATTATTACACATATATATAGTAGTTATAGTAGCTAGATTAATAAAATATACATTTCATAGATCACTGTTTTAGGCCCTACTATTCTACGTTATGGACTACTACTAACGCTAAAGCCTAACACTAAGTAATGCACTTTTCTACACGTTATACATTTCTACCTTCTATGTAGCATAACTAGTAATGGAAACCCATAAAGAAAGCTAGATAATTATGGTAATTAAAGCCATTTAATGAGATTAAAAACTTAGCTACTAGAAAGCTATAACAATCTATAACGTGCCTAAAGCTATGCTCTACTATAGAATGAATAGATAAGTAGTAAAACAAGAGTCACGTCATGTAGCCCATTAACTAACAATTACTAAGGAAGAGGTAGTTATCTAGTATATACTAGACTTAGATACACAAGGATTCACGCCCTAACATGCTAGTGTTAAAGATATAGCTAATTTGCTTCTTATGTGATGTAATAGTAGATGCATTAGCAAGTACTAGGCTAAGAAGTTCATTAAGTAGCAACTAAACCTTAAGATGCGTTTTAATTATACATATGACTTTTAGAGAGCCCTCTATGAAGATTTAAAGCTTATTAGCACATAGTTTAAGCTTATGCATAACATAAGGGCAAAGTATAGCATCTATAACTCTAACTTCTATAACTTTAATAAGACTAGCTTTATAATGGGCATTATTTATACATTTATGTTAGTAATGCATGCTAACTAACGTAAAAGAAGTAAGGGAGTCTAGCCTAGTAATTAGGAATAGGAAATAACGTATTTTACATGCAAGTCGCCATCCTAGGTGAGTCGCTACTACTAAAACACCAAAACGCGTCAACTTAACTATAGTTAACAATGCCACGACCAACACAAGCCTAATCCTCTAATTAAGAGGGCAGGATACTATTAGCTATTTAAGCAATTAAACAAGGCAATTGTCAAACTGTTTAAGCAGCTGTAGTATCGTATGATGTGCCTCGTACAACCTTACGTGACTAGATTCATGGTATAACTTCTTAACGCGACTCTACTCCTAACTCACGTAAGTTGACTCTATACGAAGAGTCAGCTCTTGTTCAATATATTCTCGACCTAGATTCGCGTGGATTTCCACCCTAACTACAAGCTGTGCAAGAAATGGCTAACCTTCTACTCTCTAAACGAGGTGAGAGCCCTGTTAGGAAGAACTAGACTACTACCTTTATTAAGCGTCATGTAGAAATTAAAGCAAAGTTTAGTTAGAAGTACGATTATAAACGAGCAAAATGTGAAGATCCTAAGATAATTTAAGAGTGGTTTTCTCTCGTATAGAACGTGGTTGTAAAATATAGCATCTTAGAGCAGGATATCTACAACTTTGATGAAGCAGGGTTTACAATGGGAGTTATTGCTACTACAAAGGTAGTCACAAGCTTAGAAGCAAAGAGCCGTCTAAAGACTATATAGCTAGGAAATAGGAAATGGGTGTTAATTATCTAAGGTGTTAATTCATATGGATGGGCACTCCTGCCATTCATCATTTTTAAGGCGTAGAATCACCTCTCTGCTTAGTACAAGGACTTAGGATTACTAGACGATTAGGTGATTATGCTAAGTGAGAATGGGTGGACTTCAAATTCAATTAGGTATGAGTGGATTCAACACTTCGATTAACATACAAACAGTCGTTCGATTAGAACCTATCGCCTTCTTATTCTTAACGGACACGAGAGCTACCTCTTAGCTTAATTTCAACACTACTATATAGAACGGAAGATAATCACTCTCTATATGCTACTACACTCGTCGCACATACTTTAGCCACTTGACGTGAGCTGCTTTGCTCTACTAAAGCTTTCGTATGGACGTTAGATTGAAACCTTCGTACAGAACAGGCTAAACCATATTACAAAGCTTGAGTTTCTCTCTACATTCAAAGAAGCATTCAAAGCTGCATTTACAGAGCAGAACATCAAGAGTGGATTCTAAGCTATAGAGCTAGTTCCGTACGAGCCGTAGAATGTTCTCTCTCACTTGAATCTACACTTAAGAACTTCAACCCCTCTAATACTTAAGCATGACAATTAGACTTCAAAGACCCCTTAAACCATAAGGGAGCTTGATTTTCAAACAGAGCATATTAAGAACTACGTCATACGACATTAGAATAGCTCTCCTACCTTAATTAATGATGCTATTAGCTGCCTTGTTAAAGGGGCACAAGTTATGATGCATTCTGCTGTTCTACTAAAGGTAGAAGTTAAAGCTCTACAAGCAGCAAATGAACAGAAAAAGAGGAGGGAAAGGAAGCGCAAGAGGCATATAATGCAAGGGGGTAGTCTCTCCATATAAGAGGGAGAGGACATCCTTTAGAGTGCTAAGGTTAATGCTTAGGTCCGTACAGAGGTGGCAAGTGAAGGTAGTTAGCAGGTGGGCTCGAAGGGCTAGCAGAAGCGTTATGGCTTATGTGGTGTTATAGGCCATAATTCCCGTACGTGCTAGAGGCACGAGGATTCAATTACGATTGAATAACGGTCTTTATGTAGGGTGGCAGTGTAGTAGTCATAGTAATAGTCAATTTTTTTGTGTTTTGGTAGCAACTCGCCTAGGATGGCAACTTACATGTGAAATACGTTAGCTATTAAGTGCATTAATAATAAAGGGTAGTACCTCCTGTCATTTCTCATTATTTAAGGCATATACTATCTTACTAACTAGTATATAAAGTATAGCCTCCTACTTAACTAGGCTGTTAAACTAACCTCTAATGAGTAGATAGATAACAAGATTAGCTTAGAATGGGTTAAGCACTTTAATAAGTACATAAAGTCTCTTACAAAGGGTACATATTAGATGATTATGCTTAATAGGCATAAGAGTTACTAGTTAGCTAAATTTGAAGCCTTTTATAGATAGAACAACATTATTACTATTAGCCTACCTCTATACTTATCTTACCTAACTTAGCTACTTAATGTTAGGTGTTTTAGTACCTTAAAGAAGGTGTATAGTTAGGAAATTAAGCACTTTGTTAGGTTACATATTAACTACATTATAAAGGTTAAGTTCTTCCTTACCTTTAAAGCTACGTACTTTACTACTATAATAGAGAGTAATAACAAAGGAGGTTTTAGAGGTATAGGTCTAGTACCTTTCAACCCTAAGGCTATGATATCTAAGCTAGATATTAAGTTATAGACGTTAATACTAACTAGTCCCCCTTCTATAGCTATGGGTCCTTAGTTCTCCTAGACGCTACAAAACCTAATTAAGGCTATCTCGCAATCTAAGTACATCAAAAATCAGATTGCCTATCACTAGGGAAGCTTACTAATACCTATTTTTACTACTGTTAACTAGCTTGCAAAAGGGACGTAAGCATTAGCGCACTTAGTCACGCTTACGACAGCTAAGATATGTACCTTACAGAAGGCAAATGAGGCACTTAGCAAGCGCCAAAGGGCTAAAAAAACACGCGTACAGCTTGGAGGATCACTTATTGTAGGAGATGCACAAGATCTATTATCCTAGAAGGAGGTGCAAGAACAGGTGGTGCGTGAATTACATGAAAATGGTAGTTAGCGGGTAAGAACAGAGACAGCTCTACGGCGTTGTGGCACATGTGGAAAGCCTGGGCATAATGCACGCACATGTCAAGAAGATGTAGGAATGTCTGATGTATATAAGTCTACATAGTTTTAGTATATTACAGTTGTTGTGGTGGTATAATTAATGTTACTTGTCGTTTAGTGGTGTGCGTCGCTCTGGGGTGGACCACGTTATATCATTTGTATTGACAAGGCTGGGAAACTGCGCCTGCAAGGGCTTGCCACAGTGAGGGCGGCGGGCGGTGAGTCTGCCAGTGCGCTTCGAACAGGCGTCGTCGACTGGGTGATGGCGATGGCGAGGGCGATGGTGATGAGAGTAACAGCGGCAATGTCCTCAAGCCCACGACGTAGGCTATCGCTATCTTCGTCCAAAATCCAATTGTAGTATCACAGGGGTATATCGTTCTTTACATGGATAAGTTCAGGGTATATCATTCTTTTGCCCCTTAAATTATTGCGCCACCGGGTTATGTATTGCTTTGGGCTGTGATTGTCGTATAAGTTACGAGCTTGAGCTCAGGTCACCGTCATATTGATTCCAAACTGGCTTCTAACTTAGCCCTAACTCCGTAAGTTAACTCGGTGCTATTGTCAAAACTTTGAGCCGTTTACAATAGTACACCGCGCATTGCGGCCAGTATACTGGCTATATAACTATACGGGGCTCCGTCCTGGGTATTATCCAACTAAAAGCAATGCCCGACTTGGAATCAGATGCGCAAATCGGCCGAACTCGTAAGCAGCCGTCGTCACGCTCGAAGCTCCGCGATATCTGTCATGCCTGTGCTTTGTCCAAGGTTAGGTGTTCCAAAGAAAAACCATCATGCTCGAAATGCGAATGTCGTGGCATCACATGCCAGTATTTCTTAGCTAAACGTCCGGGACGCAGGCGTGAAAACAGCTCAAACAACAGCACCGGCAATAGCAGAGGCCGCTGTCTGTCTGGCGCAAGCCTTTTCACAAGCTCCAACTCCAACAACAACGCCGAAAGCAACATCAGTCGTTCCATGGAGTGGGATACAATTCGAGAAGCCCAAACTACTCCTGTGACCTGCCTCTTGTCGAAAAGCACAAGAACTCCAACCAACTTGTGTGGATGCGACAGCTACCATATGACACCCTTAAGTATGAGCATTCCGTCATCCCCTCGACAAGACAATGCATTTACAACACAATCAACCCACTTCCCCGTGCTTGAGGATGCCAGCATATTTTCCGGGCTGGCGGGTTTTGGCTCCGAGGCCAACGACATAGACTTTATCATGTCTCCCATGGACTCTCCATTTGATCTGCTCGGGGTAGATAGCAGTAGCATTACTCAGACACCAAGTGATATTGAGTCGCTTCTCATACTAGCCGATAGAATCGATCTTGACAATGCCTCATTCGATACACCCTCATCACTTGATCTGTTGAGTGAATTGCCATCTACAGTGTCTTCACTTGCGTCCAACGTTCTATCGATATCGACTGGGAAGAGTAGCATGACAGACATCACTGATATCTCACCGTGCGGATGTTTGACACAGACACTCGATCTCTTGAAGAAGCTCTCCCCAATTCCAGCCTCTCCTTGCACCACATTTCTCGGGTTGGATGCCACGGCGATGCCGAGCACAGCCAATACTGCCTCAGCCCAGGTGCTCTTGGAGAATAAGCAAAACATCGAAGTTATTAGCAGCAAGCTTGCATGTCCTTTCGTGCGTCAATGACAGCTTCTTGCTCATTATTCTCTCCATGATCGTGCTGAAAATATTGGAGCGATACGCCATTGCGGCACAGGTACAATCTCACAAGACAGAGGCAAGCGAGACAGAAGCTGAAAAGACAACAAGGCTACCGACCAGCATAAGCTCTGGCGGAGAGGATTGGATGAGGGCGACAGGTCATGCCAGCAATGGGCACCATGATGATAGTGACGGCAAACGCGCGTCTGCCCAGCTTGTGCTCAGCGAGCTGCATCGCGTGCAAAGATTGGTGAACCAGCTGTCACCGAAACTTAAAGGGCTAAAGGAGAGAGAAGTCCACAATATAATTCTAAAACCGAAGTACTGGGGCCGTCCCAGGATATCTGGAGACGGTGACAAAATTGCAATGACGCCAATCTCGGCTAGTACCTTGGACCAAATGGAGAGAGACGTTCGAAAGAGCCTCAGTAGTCTGTCTGCAGAGATTATCAACGGCCTACGGCAAGGTTAGTACATGTAGGATACATGGAGAATTGGTCAATTTAAATCTCGGAGATTTTTCGACATGAGATGTGCTTTAAGACCCAGAGACCTCTTCAATTTCACTGACTTGTCGTAACTTAAGCTGACTGAGCGTGGAGATCTGTGTCGTGGGCACATAACGTTAGCTAGAGAATAACCCCCGACATATCTTTGAAAAGGATAAACTAATTAAATGAGTTGTGTTGAAGATACCTATAGATAATGAATAATGACTTATTTAACCGCCGACGGCGGAGCAAGGGATGGAAATGGCCGTAGTATATAGCGCCGCAAGCAAGTAGTATTTGAATTTCTAAACTATGAGCTCTACAGTCAAATCTTACAGCACGTAGCCTGATATGAGAATATCCTGGGCAAGAGGCATGCGACGATACCTCTCAAGCAAATTTATATGACTCAGTTGCACGTGGTCATAATAATGTAACTTTCGTTCCAGAGGATATTCTGATGACAAGTCTTGACTGGCTGAGATAGAATTGCCGTCGATCCAATCCAATGTCTCATAATACCCGCCTGATCGCCAGCAGCAACAAAAGGGCCCACGACAAGTAGTCAGGTGGATCGTTGACACTGTTCAGAAGAGGCCATCATGGCTAAAAACAACCGCTATGTCGTCATCAGCGATCGCTGCTATATCCGGACATTGATCATTGAATATATACGCTCGTGGAGCTGTACGAGGCCTGTGTTTGGGGGGCGGCATACCACGAGGTGGGTTGCACAAGGCGTCCCAGTCCGCTCGTGCATATCTGCCATTCTAGAATACCTTCCTTATCGGTGTACGAATTTAAAGAAGGGTAGTACGACAGCTGAAGGGCTATCAATCGCCGTTGTACAACGGTGGCAACATTGAGAACATTTACGGTCGCAGCGTAAACGCAGCGACGGATTTACGTAAAAATTTACTGTCACATACGAAAGATTTCTTGGGCATTATTTAGTTTAATAAGCTATCATTCAACAAAATTCTCATACTTCAAAACAGTGTGTTAGGCGCTGCCAAGTGGCCATCTAGCAATCCTTGAAGCCATCAACTGCTTCACCGTCCCTGACAAACTCCTCAACCCACCCTATCGTCATCCTAGATTACCCTAATCAATATTCTGCAGGATAATCTTACGATAAATGACTCACATGCTTCTTCTCGTGTCGGCGAATCTCTCATGGTCACCAACTAAGTTTTCTTTGTACCATGGGTCTTGTTTCATACGCTTGTAATCATCGATATTCTTAAAAAACACCTGGCTGAAGCAGTCGAAGTCTGCGATGTTGGCCATCTGCTGGTCAAATAGTTGGGCCATCAAAGCACGGGTAGCACTTTGATTGTGAATCTAGATATGAAGTTAGCCCAGAATTTGAGGGTAAGAAGTAGAAAAGAACACAAGCAGTTCCATGCTACAAAACACTTGCTCACTTGGGTCCATCTCTTGATACCGTATTTTATCATGAGATCTTTGGTCATGGGAGCAGCAGTATTGACCATGTGATTGCGGTAAGCTTCCTCGCTCATGCCCGGCTTGCAGTAGCCGCAGATGGTAAGACAGAGATACTTGTTTTTATTTTTCATCGATCCAGACAGCTCAGGCATCTCTGGCTCCTTGAATGTAGTCATCTTTCTTTCTCAATAGAGCTGAAAGAGAATGAAGATAAGTTGTCAACTGCTTCACAGAGATTGGAAGATGGTGTAGAGAACGAGGGAAAAAAGAAACAGGGTCTCTGGATTTTCAGCCGAGTAGTATTCAATATATATTGAATACTCAAGTCACGTAATGTGTAAGCCGGGCCAAATAATTATTTCTAGCTCAGCTTAATACCCGAGAGATCATCCGATTTGATTACTATAACTTAGCATGACCTCGACAGCTATTGAAGGATTATTCGATCATAACTACTTTAGAGCTCGGCGCAATGTCTACTTTCTCTCCCTGCAAAATGACAAGTGTTCGGGACAAATATAAATCGGACAGGGCTACGCCGATCTTGCAGAGTTTGAGGATAATGATGCCCCGCATCTGCCCTACAATACTTATGTTGTACTCCAAGTAGCGCCCAAAAGATTAGTGGTCTTGCAAATTATGACCTTTATAACCCCGATGGGGACCAGAACAGCGGTTGCTCAACTGGATTCTGATATTCCCAGCAAACATACGATGGTGACCAAATTGGACACCAGAGCATCACCATTGAGAATCGGCGTACCGGCCGTGGCCGTGGTCTCAGGATCCTTTTTATCAGGTAATTAAAACCTCCATACGATAAACCAGCCATATTTAACTGTTCTGCGCAGGTGCTATGATGGGCCTCTCAGCATTCACCATTCCTGTATTCCTCGATACGAACGTCGACGCCGGCCAAATTCTCCAGCAATGGATGCGCCTCTATTATTACGGCCATACATATATGCCTGCACTATGTATTGCCACTTGCGGTCTCTATGGATATGCCGCCCTGAGCAGGAGAGTCTCAAGTCACAAGCAGTGGTACCGGTATGCACTGGCAGCCGTATTGACGATTTCCATGGTGCCATTCACATGGTTGGTCATGGTTAGCACTAATGATACTTTGTTTCTACTAGGAGCGTCGGATTCGGGGACAGAACTAAATCTTGCTAGGGCCTTGGTTGTGAAGTGGGCATGGTTGCATGTTATGCGTTCTCTGTCTCCCTTATTCGGGGCTATTCTAGGTTTCGTAAGCATTATACATGAGCTCTAATGGCAAGAGAGCGCTTAAGTCCAGAAGGCATAACGTGTATAGTAGTCAGCATAGTTGGAATAATGCGTATCTCATTGTGTGTGTTACTCGTGGAGTCGTGTTCTTTGGGAGGTCGGTAAATCAAAGTTTCAATGCTTCGGCGGCTACCGGACTCGCTAGAAGTCTCCAACACAGCCACTACGAATATCGGGAGAATTCTGTTTCAACATGATAATGCGCGTTCGGGGTAAAAAAATGGTTTGTTGGGGCTTGTGGTTGGGAATTGTCAATTGTCGCAGCATTGTCCCGGCATTGCCCCCCCAATCATTGATGAGTGGTAAGTACAGTGCCGGTGCATTATGTACCTGAGCCACCAGCTGAAAGTGGGGAATATCTAGTAATTGTCTGTCTTGGAAGTAATTCTTCGTTAACTCTCAAGGCTATTTCCATATTCATCTAAGTTAGACTGGTTCCTTCAAACCATGGTCTTTTAACGCGATTATTCCTTATCTTCAATTTGTGAACGACAACCACAGCTCAGGCTCCAATATGGATAGATTAGTGGAACTTGGGAGCCATAGCGACCAACTTGCCACAGCTGTCAAGAGTCTCATCGATAGTCGTCGAGGCATAGATTCTGCCGACCAGCTGGGGATAAACGCTCGCACTGATGTAAACAAAGAACTCAAGTTGCTCAATAGAGCCAAATCAAACATCATGTCCAGTATTGCAGCAATCAAGACACTGGTTGGTGGACCAGCGGACTTCCTCCAGGATCTTGCTCGCCAGGTATGTAGATATTTCCCGCCATTTTTCTGTCCACTCTGGCAATTACAGTAACCTTGACTTACATGATCTAGATTGAAATACTTGCCTGCCTTCAGTGGCTAGCGGAATTCCAGATTCTGGCCTGTATTCCGCTTGATGAAACCCTGCCTATTAAGGATTTGGCCGATTTGGCGGGGGTTCCCAAAAGACAGTTAGTTAAAGTAATTCGTCTGACGGCCACATGCGGATTCCTCCAGGAGCCAATAATGGACTTTGTATCCCACACCCCTCTCTCAGCACAATTTATCACCAACCAGTCCTTACTTGATGCCGCGGTGTTCATGGCTGAGTCTGCTGCTCCCACGGCTTTGCAGATGCCACTAGCAACGCAGCGCTTCGGAGCCTCATTGAGTGTCACGGAGAGTGCATACAATGTAGTGATGAACACAGTGCAGCCGTTCTGTGTGGCTATCAAAGAGCGCCCTAAATTGCGCCGCCAATGGTCAGCTTATCTTTGCCACGCAGCGGGGTTGCATCAAGAGGACGAAGTTGTCGACGTTCTCTCGCGGCTCAACTGGTCGAACCTTGGTAACGCATGCGTAGTCGAAGTGAGCTGAATTTAATTTGGTTAGGTATAATACTGAACTAATGAAAGTTGGCAGGTTGGCGCACAGTCGACTTCGATGGCACGATCTCTCGCTAAAAGCTTCCCAAGCTTGCGCTTTGTCGTTCAAATCAAAAATGCACAATCTTCGTTGCTGGATCCAGACTGCATGTGGCAAAGTGCAACGCTGGGAAACTCTTCTCGGGACAAGTCGAATTCTAGCTCTGGGTCTGGGTCTGGTTCTAGCTCCGTTAACCCTCTCATCACGGTGACGTACCGTTCTCCAGGCATGTCTCAGCCTGTGACTGATGCAGCTGTCTATATTTTTCACGTACCTACAGCATCCCCGGAATTGCTAGGGCCGTCAGTGGAGTTGGCGATCAGAGCCGAACTAGATGATTACTTAGGCGTCCTTCGCGCAAGTGGAGGTATCTTGCTCATCTTGACGCCACGGCTGCTTCCCGAGCCAGGTGGCCTCCCCAACCCCGAAGCCGAAGCCGTGGCACGTGCGCGCGACCTCAGCATGCTCCAGCTGACCAACGACAGCGAGATGGAAATGACCGAGCTACTGAACATCATAAAAACCGTGAGGGACAGCGCCGGGAAACTCGTTGTCACAAATCATCTTCGTTCAAACAACGGCGTCATAGTAGCTATAACTATTAAGTATCGAAATTATTAATATGTAATAATTTAACGTTAACTAACGTTAACTTAATGTGGTTATCACTGAGCGACGCATATTTAGCGAATCCCTTACCCATCAACTTTACACGTTTTTTTTTTGCATTTATTTATCTGTTCTGGCCCAAGAAGCTCATATTATTATGGCAATGGAAGCTATTCAAACATGATGAACAAAAGTGAGCTGTCGATCTGCTGCTAAACTCTACAATGCCTTGAAGTTACACTACACGCTTGAATAACCAGCCAATCTGCTCAACAAGATGTCTGTCCTAATTGTCAAAAGTTGATTGAATTAGAAGAGACAGAGATTATTCAAAATATACTTGATTTAGATTTAAGAGGGTTTGCGCCCTAGTGGCTTGTGTAAAAGATATAGCAAATTATCTCCTTAAATCTTATAGAGCAAAATGCATTAAGAAGTTATAGGCACATTAATTTATACAATGATATCTAGAATTAAAGACACACTTTAAACACAGTTATAACTTTTAAACATCTTCTGTAAAGATCTTAAGCTTATTAGGGAGTAGTTGTAAATTTTAAAGAATATAAGGGCTAAATATAGTGCTTTAGATTGCATTTTCTTACAACTTTAATAAGACTAGCTTTAATGGTTTATTTTATAATATAAGACAAAGAGTAAATAAAATTATATAATACTAGTTAATAATTAGTTAATTAACTCTTAATATAATAAAGCTAATAAAGGTTAACTTAACTAATAAATGTTAATGTAACTTATAGTGTAATGTGTCTAATTATAGGGGACTATTCTATTAAAACCTAGTTTTTCAAACATTAACAATAGTACAATCTCTAATGTTACTCTTAGATTCATCTTAACCCTCTTCTTTCACATCTGCTTTACTCTTAGTCTTGTATAAAACAACCTTGCTCTTTGTTTTACCCTTTTTACCTACTGACTTTTTTGTAGCCTTTTTAGCCTCTACTACTACATTATATAATTCTTATGTAGAAATATAGAAGTAACCCTTTAAGACAACCCTCTTTCCCTTATATAGGTTATATACTTCTAGATAATTAATTAGAGGTTGTTTACATTATATTAGTAGATAATACTTTAAGCTTAAAGTTGCTTAGTTCTAGCTGTTAATTTTTTAATATACTAATGGACTAGTGTAGTAATATCTATATAAGCTTATATTATTAAATTAAGAAGCTCATTTACTACCTATAAGGTAGTTTCATTTAGAGGTAAGCTATTTATAAAGACTTAATTAAAAATATTAAACTAGGTTAGTGTTTTAGGTCTTTCTAGCTTATAGAGTTCCTCTTAAAACCATTATACAAAGTGCTCTTTATAGGCTAAATAGGAATAACCTAGCTCTATACTATAACATAATGTATAGGGAAGTTAGACATATAGGGTGTTATAAATGTGTTGCTATAGAGTGTTACTATGAATGTAGGGGCTAGTAGGGTATTCACTCTTTGCTTATGGAATAAGCACTATGTATATTAGCACTCTTCTTCTCTTCTTCTCTTCTTCCTTTCTTCTTTAGATTTATTATTCCATCTTAACTATCTACATGACTCTACTCTACGTGACTCATAACATGGGGTAGTTAGACAAAAATGCCCTACTACTAACTTAGAACCTTTATACCTTCTACTATAAACATCTAACAACTATATAGTTATGCTTAAACTAAAGATAACATCTAAAAGGCTATTATTACACTCTAATTAAAGGAATTTAAATCAATTAGACTTGCTATAGACTACTTTAAAGTTCCTAAGTTAACTCTTGCTAATAGGATGTCTAGGAAGAAAACACATGCTATAGCTTATAAAATTAAACAAGCTCTCTTAAACATAGAAGAAAATACACTAGTATAATAGATTACATGTCTTATTACTATAGGTTTTCCTATAACTCCTATGTTAATTAAGGAAATGACTAAAGAAGTTTATATATAACACGTTAAATCACGTCTTCTTAAACTACCCTTTAGACTAATCCTACCCCTATAGGCTATGAATGGATCTATAGATTCTTAAAATGACATCTAAACTTTAAAGGAGTCTACTTAAGATAACTAGAGTCTACATAACATAAAGAAGCTACTCTTATAAAGATTTTAGCTTAGTTTAATGCATTTAAAGCATAAATTCAAGAGCAAAAGTATAAGCTATGTAATATCTATAATATAGATAAGATAGGTTTTATAGTTAGAGAGACTTAATCTATATGTATAATTGTTAATTCTACCTTAAAATCTAATTAGAAGGTCATAGCTAGAAACTAGAAGTAGATAACTATACTTAAATGCATTAATGTAGACAGTAGTGCTTTACTACCTATGATTATATTTAAGGCTAAGAATACTAATTTAAGTTAGATTCTAAAGTACATGCTTATAAACTAGTACTTCTTAACAAGTAATAGTAGCTAGACTTTAAATAGTTATAGATTTAAGTAGTTATAGAAGGTATTTAAGCCTAAGTTATATAAAAAGTCTAGAAATCATCTATAAATGTTAATTATAGATAGCTATTCTAGTTATATTACTAGTAATATAATTATACTATACATTAAGAATGACATTAATCTTCTTATTCTACCTCCTTATTACTCTTATCTACTCTAACTACTTAATGTTAGGGTATATAGACCTCTTAAGTAATTTTATACTTACGAAGTAGATTAGTATACTTAAGTAGGACTAAAGTAAATCTAGTACTTCTACTAGGTTGAAATCTTCTAGTGTATTTAAGAGAAGGGTCTTATACCTTAAAACATTAGAAGTAGGTAGAGGGCTATAGGTTTAATGCCCTTTCTCCTAGAAAGAGTTATAGCTAATCTTCTACTTTTACTAACTAAACTACCTTATACTCCTTAAAACTTAACTAATATAACTACTCTAGATCTCTTAATACTCTAAAGTTCTCCTCTAGATGGAACTAAACTAAGGCATATAAATTTAGTATTTAATATAAGTATAGAACATAGTAACTCTTCTACCTTACTAACTTAACGTTATGCTAAGAGAATGTCTAGGCTAGTTGAAAGTTAGAATGCTAAACTTAGCATCCTTTAGAAGGAGGTAAAAGAGTATAAAGAGATACTTAAGGTATAAAAGAAAAGAACTAAGGGTAAGAGAATTAAACTATAAGGTAAATTTATATTTAGTACTAAGGAAGTGTTAAAAATTGTCTATAAGGTAGAGTTAAAGTTAACTAAGAAAAGACTATGTAAAAGGTCACGTAAATGACTAATTAAAGAAGTAGAAGAGGAAATTAAAGAGGAAGAGGTAGAGAATGATTTAAGCAACTTAGAATTAGAATTAGAGGAGTACGTGACACATAGGACTAGGTTAACTAGAGTAGAATACACTTTTTGTCTAACTACCCTATATGTCTAACTTCCCTATATGTTACGTTACTAATTTAATATTTTAATAATTATAAACATCTAGTTAAGCTTATATATATACCTCTATCTATTAATCTTCTATATTTATATAAGTTAAGCTTAGTTAAGATTTAAGAGTATAGTAACATAGTTAGTAAGCTAGTAGGCCATGTAAGCTAGTAGGCCACTACATTAAAATCACAGCTATAAAATCAGTAATTACGTAATTACAAACAATTGTATTTACTATAGCTATCTGCTAGCTAGTTGCCTACTATCTAGGGCATGTACATGCTATGTGTTCTATTAAAGTACACTTACTATACTTACGTGGTGCTTGCTATGGTTGCTTAGCTACTGCCTCTACTACCCTATCTTCTGCCCTTATTTAGGTAGCTTATGCACAAGAGACCCCTTTTGCTACTAATAGAACACCCCCTCTAGCTATATATGTCTACTTCTTTACCCTCTTCTGTTTCTAGCACTAGTTTTCCATGTGTAGTTTCTCATTTTCACTTATAAGTAGCATAGCACTTAACATTGCCATTTTGTACCCCTTAACAAGCTAGCTAAGGACTTGTTCTATTAGACTTAGTAAGCTTTGTATATACTGCTTAAGATAGCACTTTAGTAAGGCTGTTTGCTTTTGTAGCTTAGTAATATTATGAGGTGTTTTAGCTGCCTAAGATGCATTTAACTATAGATGGGGTAGTAGTGTCTAATATTTAGCATGTAGCTATAATAGCACACAATTAGAGCTATATAGAACAAGGCTAGTAGCTACAAATCCTACCTATATGTTGTTCTAATGTAGTGCTGCCTACCTAGCCTACTTATATAGTAGTAGGAATTCACATTTATTAATATGATTAATACTATAGCCTATAAGCTATTTAACACTACGTTTATAAGCTTGCTTTAGCACTAAGAAACAGCCTACATTAAGCAGCTATAGTAGATGTAATGAATGTGCTAGTATGTAAATAATGATAATCTTGTGATCTAGGTAGAACTAATTAAATTTAGGGTTAATATAGCTGTTGTAGCTATCTAACACAAGTAGCTAATGTATGCTAATAGTGTAATACTTTGTATGCTTATAGAATAGATTTAGCTAAGTAAGGCTAATCTCATTTGTTGTCTAGCCATTGTTACTAATGCTAATTGCCTAATTATCTAGAATAATGTTATCCTTATACTAGGCAGCTTAGTACATCACAGCCTTAAAGATAACAAGTAGTAGAATTGCACCCCCTAATGCATTAATGCACTTAATAATTATAACCCATTCTTAATTGCCTAGCTATATAGTCCTAGGCTAGCTAGCTCTATTAGTTCCTATAATAACTCTTATAGTTATAATAACGCCTATCTAGAAGCTAGTCTTATTAAAATTCCAAGTGTCTTCATTAAGAATTCCATATTAGATCTTTGTATCTTAAATGCATTTAAGCATAGGATCTTTGCATTTAGCATGCTAATAGTTGTACTTGTAATTAAATTTAGATTGTGTCATTATGATGCTTAATAAAGTTATATGCCCATTTCTTACTAATAGGTTTAATGATGGCAGATCTAGCATGCTACGTAGCTAAAATTTAGCCATCTGTTACATAATCATGATTCTTAGTAGCATACCACGTTAATCTATTAATAGAATCCATTACTTAAGACTCTCTTCTTATATAGGTGTAAGGTGGTAATTTAAGGGGGTAGAACCACGTTATGGTGTAATGCCTTTAATGCGTTGCTAAACAGTGGTTTAGGACATGCTATATGTCCTCTTAACACCTTAAAACATTGTGATTTGGCCTTGCTTGTATGCTTAGACACCTAGATTAAGTCTGCCCTCTTAAAAAGGGTCCTTTTGCCATTGTAGTGTGACCATTAAGGTTGTAGTTGTATAATGCATTGTGATTTTAACAAGGTTGTGATTTTAACGTGGCCTACTAGCTTACATAGCCTACTAGCTTACGTGGCCTACTAGCTTACTAACTACATTAGTTAGTTACTTCTTTAATGTAACATTAAGTAGCTAAAGTAGGTATAATGTATAAGGTAAGAGGATAAGAAGCATAATTTAATTTTAATAGCAGTAGGCTATAAAGCTTCTACTAATATAAGAGTTATAGCCATTATAAATAAGAAGGTAATATTAACTAATGTACTTACATAGCAAATGGACTACTATAGTAAGTAGACTACTTTTTCTTACCTATATATTATAAAATAGCTATATAATGTATTTCATAAGCAAGTTAGGTATAAAAACACCAAAATCTAACTATTACTACTATTACTATACTACTACTCTACATAATGACCCTTATTTAATTATAATTAATTCCTAGCACCTCTTACATGTATAGGTATTATGTCTAATCTTCTTACATTAGCTATAGTGCTATTACTAGCCCTTAGAGCCTACTTGCTAAGCAGTCCCACTTGCTACCTTTATATAGACTTAAGCATTAACCTTAGCACTTTAAAGTATATCCTCTCCCTTTTATATAAAGAGACTACCCCCTTACATTATATACCTTATACACTTCCTTTCCCTCCTCTTTTTCTATTCATTTACTACTTATAAAGCCTTAACTTCAACTTAAGTAGAATAGTAGAATACATTATAACTTATACTCCCTTAATAAGGTAGCTAATAGTATTATTAATTAAGATAGAAGAGCTATTCTAATGTTATATAACATAGTTCCTAATATGCTCTATTTAAAAATCAAGCTCCCTTATAGTTTAAGGAGTCTTTAAAGTCTACTTAATACTATTAACCATTAGAGGGGTTAGAGTCCTTAAGTATAGATTTAATTAAGAAAGGACATTCTATAGCTTGTATAGAACTAGACCTATTGCTTAGAACCTACTCTTGATGTTCTACTCTATAAATGTAGCTTTGAATGCTTCTTTAAATGTAGAGAGAAACTTAAGCTTTATAATATGGTTTAGCTAGTTCTATATAAAGGTTTTAATCTAACATCTATACAAAAGCTTTAGTAGAGTAAAGTAGCTAACGTTAAGTAGCTAAAGTATCTATAATGAGTATAAGAGCATATAGAGAGTAATTATCTT
>KV454752.1:0-50252 GCA_001662585.1 Pseudogymnoascus sp. WSF 3629
GATTCTAAGCTATAAGACTAGTTTTATATAAGCTATAGAATGTCCTCTATTACTTAAATCTATACTTAAGGACTCTAACTCCTCTTATAGTTAAGAGTGATAATTAGACTTTAAAGACTCCTTAAACTATAAGGGAGCTTAACTTTTAAACAGAGCACATTAAGAACTACATTATATAACATTAGAATAGCTCTCCTACCTTAATTAATAATGCTATTAGCTACCTTGTTAAAGGGGTAGAAATGATGATGCATTCTGCTATTCTACTTAAGGTAGAAGTTAAGGCTTTATAAGTAGTAAATGAACAGAAAAAGAGGAGGGAAAGGAAGCGTAAGAGGTGTATAATGCAAGGGGGTAGTCTCTCTATACAAGAGGGAGAGGATATCCTTCAGAGTGCTGAGGTTAATGCTCAAGTCCGTACGGAGGTAGCAAGTGAGAGTACTCAGCAGGTGGGTTCTATAGGCCGACAGAAGCGCTATGGCTTATGTGGCACTATGGGGCATAATGCCCGTATGTGCAAGAGGCGCCAGGAATCAATTGTAATTGAATAAGGGTCATTATGTAGGGTGGTGGTGGTGTAGTAGTAGGAATAGTCAATTTTTGGTGTTGTCGTGCGCAGCTCGCTTGTGTGCGCAGCTCGCATGTGAAATACGTTATAGATTTATTAAGTCAACTTATAAAACGTAGAGACAAGTCTTCCTCTGTTAGTAGCTATGATAACCAAAGTACCTTTTATTATTTTCATTTCTAACTATTCATTAAAGAGAAATCAAACAGATAACATTTCACGGTATATCTTATATAACTAACTTCCTTATAACACCTAGAAGGGTTACTTTGTTGAATAGAGAAAATAAAATAGTGGTAACCAATGCATAGAAGATATCATAGCATGTATTTCCCAACTGAGACATTCATACCTAGATTATAGCTATGGCGCTATCCCTAACTATAGTTATAGCGATGATGGTGTCCTTGGGCAGCTAAAAGTCCATAAACGTCCAACGAGCTTCTATCCCCATACTCGCTACATGCTATGAGAGTGTTTCCTAGAGTTGGATTTACTGAGCGATAGGTTGGGGTATGGTGAACCACCTGTTAGTTGGTTGTGTCGGGTGCTGGAGTTTATTCCGAGGTGAGAACTTGGAGATCGTGGCTACGGGGAACAGCAATAGCAATCGTAGCCATAGGGAACACCGATAGGAATTATGGCTACGGGAAACAGCGACAGGAATTATAGCCATACGGATGCGCGACAGGAATTATAGCAACAGTAATGTACGACAGAGATCGTAGCCGTATGAAAGCACGACGGTAATTATAGCAATAGTGTCAGTTGGGTACAGGTCACATGCTCGGAGCTATGTGAGACATTATAAGATGAGTATACATTCATTCAGTCTAGCGCACCTAGAGTCTGAGTTCTCTCAGGAGAACTCGGCGAATAGTTACAGATAGATCAGTAGATAATACAATACCTTTGATGCTTCCGATTAGACTGCTACTGCTGGACGTCGCCCCTTTCTGGTTCGTTGAGCGTAGCACCACACAAGCAACAAATAGGGATGAGCGATAGCAATTGTGCTTGGAGTGTCCTATTTTATAGGATCTGGATAAATTCTTGATAATTGAAAATTCTCGAAAGTATATATCCGACTCTAAATGCCATACTGCTTGTGTGATAAATAAATAATATATATATATTGGTATTTCAACCCCCATGAGCCAGCCGTCTAGAATCAAAGGAAGGGACCAAACTGATAACGATATGTCGTCACTTTGTACACCACGTTGGCGGGTTATTCCGCAAAAGTCAATGCAATTAATTATAGCGTCCCTCCCTTCCCCGCAATCTACTCCGGGCGCCGCGGTTCTAGATTTGCTGTTGATCCCAGACAAAAGTCCAATTGCAATCCCCACATCCATCCAATGTATTTCTAGGCGCGCGGCACCATTTCATTATGTTCGAGGTATATTGATTGAGTCCAGCAAAACCGCAGCGCGCGCGCACTCCGACAGAAGGAGGAGGATCGGCACTGGCCCACCTCAACCCAGCATGAGCAGCCCTGAAGAACCCCCAGGGTTACCTACGCCTACATCCAATGAGACCTCGCGAAAACACAATCGTCCTGACGATGACGAGCAGCCGCAAAAGGTTCAGCGACGGCGCATAGCGTGTCAGAGGTGTCGGGGGAGGAAGGTGAAGTGCGATAATGTGAGGCCTAGTTGCGGGTCGTGTGTTGAGTCGGGGAGGCAGTGTGTTTATGTTGATGGGGGGAGGGAGAAGTCGCCGTATGTCACCTGCAGCTGTTTTGGATTTGGAGGTTACTGACGGGGTGTAGGGAGGCGTCTATCCCGGCACAACTTATGAGTCGGTTGGATCAGATATTGGCGGGGGTACAGGGTATAACTGCGTCACTTCGCCCTCAAGGTATGTTTATGGAATTTAAGAGTTCCCACAAACCCCGCGTTCAGTTGATTCATACTAACCAACTACACAGACTCTGTCCACGAGAGGCAGATACAAGATCCAGTTTCCGGATCCCCAGGGATCTCCGAGATTTCCAACATAACGCCTAGCTTCCAGCAACCTGCCACGATAGATGATGCTCAGAAGGACTATCTCAGAATCCCCAGCACCAACACAACTGCCGATACAATCCTGACATGGCCAATTTTTGCCGGCGAATATCCGCCAGGGTATCTCATCGAGGCAATCCTTGGAAAAGGCGAGGATGACAAGAGTGACGCATTTGTTGTTCGACATGGCGAATTTGAGTCATTGTCAGATGAGAGGATACCCTCTTTAATAGACAGGTTTCTGCGCAATGTACACACGAAGAATCCGATCCTCGACGTTGATGCTTTAATTCAATATGGTCAGACCGCGGCTGCGAATGGTCCGGGGTGGGATGCACAGTCATGTCTCGTGCTCTTGGCTTGTGCTTTGGGTTCAATCTCATATTCTTTCGAGACGTCTATTGCAAGTCAAACGGGGATGGTGGCCGGGTCAGCACCCACGTCTGCTTCGACTTATAAGAAAGAACTTCGACAGGGTGAGTCGTGCTATGCTTTGGCTTGTCGGAGGTTGGGGTTGTTGAAACATACCATTCTTGGGGCGCAATGTTATTTCTACTCTGCTGTGTATCTCATGTACACCTTTGCTCCTTTACAAGCTTGGAATCACTTTTGTCAGGCATCTACTTTCTACCAGCTCAGCTTCCGAAAGATATCCAAGGTGTCTGAAACACCCCGTCTAGACGGATTGAGTCTGACGCATCGGAGACTGGAGCAGAGTCTCTACTGGTCTTGCTTCAAGTCGGAGTGTGAGATCAGGGTCGAGCTACCGTTACCACAGTCAGGGATAGCGAGTATAGAGTACCCTCATCTGTTCCCTTCGCCTCCATCTCATTCGAGGAATTCCTCAGGGAGAACACTTCACGGCAGCGAGATGCTGACCGCAGAGCCGGGTTTGATGCACGATAGCGACAAAGACCTGAACGAGGAGAAAAGCTGGTATTACTACCTCACCGAAGTCGCATTGAGGAGGATCAGCAACAGGATATTAAGCACATTTTATCGCCAAGACCACACGAATTGGAAGAACATCCTACCGTTGATTCCTATAGCCAAAGAATTCGAATCTCAGATTCTTGTCTGGTCAGCAAACCTTCCACCGGCAATGCAATACGATGTCAACTTAACGGCGGAAGAAGGGCCTTCAAGAGAACTGAGCTGGGCAACTGGGAATCGATTATTGGAAATGAGATCCTGGCTTTACCAGCCATTCCTCTACCACGCCATACACGCAGATACACAAACGGATCACGTTCGAGAGAATCCAGTCCTTCAGTCACTGGTTGAGGCGGCTATGGACTGCCACCTCGAGACTGTCCAGAAGCGGTGTTTCAGACATCGACACCACGGGATCTGGTTTGATATCCGCGCCGTGGTAACGGCAGCTTTTAGCGTCATTGCGGCGGCTAAGAGCGGCAAGGTGACGGTTCGGGAGGAGTGGGCGGAGCATATCCCGACTGTCATAGGGACATTGGCATTTTGGGAGGATGAATCCCCGGATCTGGTAAGGACACGACAGGTTCTGGAAAGGTTGTTTATTGAAGTGGGGTATTTCAATACGCGGTAATGGAGAAGATGGTTGAATAAACATATTGTCTATTAGAAAGTTTACATGATCTACGATCTATGATCTAAGATCTACTAAGACACAAGGCATACACCGTTTCCAAGAGTCCTCAAGCACTCTCCGACCCGACACCCTTCTCGCCTCCATCAACAACCACGGAATCCGACTTGGGCGCGTGAGCTGCCGTCGACAAACCACCCTCATCCATGAGCATCTTGAAGTTCTTCTCGGCGTCCCAGTTCCACGGGGTGTCGGCGGAGAAGAGGAGATCCATCTGCTCGAGCGTGCGCTGGTTGGACTCGGGGTAGAGAGCCCAGACCATAGGCAAAGTAATAGCGTTTGCAATACCGAAGATGTACAGGGTCTTCTCTCCGATGGCCTCGAACATGACGGGGCATAGGAGGGTCAGCCATCCGTTACCGATAGACCATCCAACAACACCGAGGGCGTTGCCCTTTGCGCGGATGGCGAGTGGGAAGATCTCAGCTGGGTAGAGCCAAGGGACGGTCAACCAAGTTGCCCCAAAAGTCGAGGTGAATATGAACACCATACTAGCTCCTGCGGCCCCGAAAGCCGATGCTCTGCCAGTGTTGCCTTCGTTGGCGGCTTGGAGACCGATGGCGGAGAATCCGCCAGCGAGTAACATAGCGATGCCTTGGACGATGGAACCCCAGTAGAGGGTCTTGCGGCGACCGATGCGGTCTAGGGTGAAGACGCAGACGAGGGTTGCAAACTAAACTGGTGTTAGGGATTGATAGGGTATTATAGAGTATGGGCGTTGACATACCATGTAGAAGATATTGTTGAGACCCGAAATCCACTGACTCTTACGGGCATCAAAACCGGCCATACGGAAGATGGTTGGGGCATCTTTGGAACTTGTTAGTCGGGTTCTCTTACCACGGATATTTTAAATAGGATACTCACAAACTGTAACACCAGCAATACCAACCCACTCCTGCATAATCTGCAGCCAAATAACCAACTGAACACGGCGTCCAACGTGCAACTTTCCAAACCCACGTCCCGTAACGATGTTGAAGTAGCTATCCGATGTAGTCTTCTTATTATTGAGCTCGATAGCCATCGAGTTGCGAATATCCTGGAACTCGGCCTCGGCTCTAATCGCATCCTCCTCGCTCGCTCCACGCAGACGGCCCAGCAGCCAGCGCGCCTCATCCTCGCGTCCCATCTTGACGAGCCATCTTGGGGACTCGGGGAAGAACCAGCAGGCGCCGAGGAGGACCATGAGTGGGAGGATCTGGAAGGCGATCGGGAAGCGCCAGATGATTGCTGCGTTGCCGTTGTCGATGAAGGAGAGGCCGCTGGGGTGGGGTTAGTTGGTGTGGAAATGTTATAGGGAATGAAGGGGAGCTTACAATTCGAGCCAGTATGCGACGACAACACCGAAGATGTTGAGGGTGAACTCAATGGCGATGAACTGTCCACGGCTCGTGTGCTCGGCAGTTTCAGTTGCCCAGACCGGCACAATGGCGTTCAGGATACCGGTTCCAACGCCGTTAATCAGACGGGCTGTTGTAAAAATCAGCATAGCTCCGAGAGGGCAAAATGGAGGAATAAGACGGGGGGTTAGACATACCGAAAATCATCCAGGTGTGGTTCTGGGCCGAGCACTGCAGGGCGGCGCCAAAGATGGCCCAGGTGGCTCCAAAAGCAATAGTCTTGATTCTGCCAACCTTGTCACCGGTCCAGCCGCCCAAGAGGGCGCCGAACAGCGTACCAAGATAGTAGACCGCGACGATGCCGCCTTGGAGCAAGCCGTTTGTGACGACGGGGGTGTTCTGTCCGTTGATGACTTTGGTGTAGCCGAAGCCCATGGTTTCGATATAGTCCTTGGAGTTGTTCACTCCGCCCATCATGCCTTGATCATAACCAAAGAAGAAGATGGACAGGGCGGCGAGACAGTTGATGGCGATCAGGAGCTTGCCCTTCTCGAAGGAATGGGCAATATTCCATTTCTCTATTTGGTGGCCCATGGCTGCGGACTCTGGGGGGGAGCTGACAGGTGAGAAATCAATTGAGTAGGAGGCGAGGAGAGGAATCCATTGACTGGCAATGACAATAGGATTTTATTTTGGAAGGGATATGAAGTGACTAATATAGTAAATGGAAAATACCCCACGACTCCGCATTTTCGAATACCCCAACCTGCGGGGAGACAATGTGGGGATCTTTTGTCAGAGCGGCCCTGGGGATTGGGGTATTTGCTCGGAGTTTCCCCGATGGCTCCCCGAAACTAGTGCCGAAGGGACTGCCGGACCAATGGGTTCGTTTGTTGCCACCCAAGATCGCTCGGCGATCGGAGGCAGACTCCGAACTCCCCGATGCACGACATCGCCGCGTAAGTATGAGTTATAACATTTGTGGAAGAGTAAAGTGGTCCGTCTAGAGAGGATTATTGTATTTAACAGTTTTGGTTCTTGGTTTTCAATCTTCTTCCTTTTATTATTTTATTTTATTTTATTAAAGCAAAATAATCACAATGGCATCAAACGGAATAATTGAAGCCAACGTTGAGAGGCAGGGCGGCCTTGAGAAATTCGGCGCAAACGTAAGTTAATAGCATCTATGATTATCATATCTGTCTAACAGAATCCCCAGAACCCGTCCTTTGTCCTCCAAAAGGTTCAAAATGTGGTCTTTGAGAACAGACCAGTACCAACGATTTCTCCGGAATCGAGCGATGTGATCATCCAAATCAAGCAAACCGGTATTTGCGGCAGTGATGTTCATTATTACAATCACGGGTCCATTGGCAAATTTATCGTTAAAGCCCCCATGGTGCTCGGCCACGAGTCTTCTGGAATTGTCGTTGCCGTGGGATCTGGCTGCCAAACCCTCGTTGTCGGTGATGCCGTAGCGCTGGAGCCCGGTGTACCATGTCGCAAATGCCCTCCCTGCAAGGAGGGATTATACAACGTATGCAGCGAGATGGCATTCGCAGCAACACCTCCATTCGACGGCACTTTATGCAAGTATTACACACTTCCAGAAGACTATTGCTACAAGCTTCCAAAGCACGTGTCTTTTGAGGAAGGCGCGTTAGTCGAGCCGCTGGGTGTTGCGATTCACATATCCCGTCAAGCCAAGATTATTCCAGGGAACAGCGTCGTGGTGTTTGGAGCTGGTCCTATTGGACTTCTGTGCTGTGCTGTCGCTAGGACGTTCGGAGCGACTACTATTGTCGCGGTTGATATATTGCAATCGCGACTCGACTTAGCTCAGAAGACCTTCGGCGCGACTCATACGGTTGTGGCTGGGGCAGCACCGAGCAAAGAGAACGCTGCGCGGATAATCAAGGAAGCCAACCTGGGAACAGGTGCCGACGTGGCTATCGATGCAAGTGGTGCTGAGCCTAGCATTCAAACAGGCATTCACGTGCTGCGATCTGGCGGCACCTACGTCCAGGGCGGGAATGGTAAATACGACATCAATTTCCCTATCGGCGCCATTACCGAGAAGGAGTTGACAGTCAAGGGCAGCTTCCGATACGGAAGCGGCGATTACAAGTTGGCGATCTCTATGCTGGAGAATAGACAGGTTGACTTGAAGAGTCTCATTACGGCAAGGTATAAGTTCGAGGATGCGGAGCAGGCGTTTAAAGACGTGGACTCTAGGAAGCCAGGATTGATAAAAGTTCTCATTGGAGGCGTGGAAGAAGAGTAGAGGCATGTATACGCCTACATGTTGATAGTTCTCGGATGAGCGGCATATAGTTGCTAGTAATCACAATGATATTCAAAATCACAAAACTCCCAAAGGCAAACTGTTCGCGTCAGGCGTCAGAAGTGAACTGCATATTCAGGGTTCTAGCTCTTGGCTGGTCTTATAATTGAACGTCTACCCTCAGTATGATCGGCTGGCGCAGCCGCCACCAAGCATCTGGGTCGGTGGAGTTTTACCGACCCACCAGATCTACCAAGGGAGAGAATCAAGTAAAAACGCGAGTAGCGACTCGAAAAATCTCTTGGCCTAGCTCACCCCGAACCCCAGTTGGAGAAATAAATGGTCTCCACTAAAAGTTGCCGGAAGCGCTAGTGAACCCCAAAAAACGGCACAAGAAGCAACATCGGACTTGAGGCCGAAACTCACCGTGCGCTTGCTTTCTTTTACTCCGGTGGGTTGGATTTAATTATCAGCACGTGGATAGTCAGAACTTTGGGCCAGAACTTTGGGCCCGTTTCCATTGCATGTCATTCCCAAGGTCCCTGTACCATCGATTGCGGCTCTCGCTCCTTTCTCCCCGAGCGCACCTCGAGACGAGGTCTGTCTTAGATCTTGTGGGGAAAGTGTTACTCGTGAGTGCGTGCATATCTGTACTAACCAAAAGCGAAAGACAACCAGACTTCTAGTCCATACATCGTGGACGACGTGGTTTTTTTAATTATGGGCTCTGTATAAAGATGCGTGTCTGCCTCATTCACTCATCATCTTTCCTTCATCTACGCAAGTCCTGAGCTGTTCGTGGAAACCAATTAACATTAAATTCCCAAGCTCACAATGTCTACAATCGAAGCTGAGCATTATATTGGCGTCGACATAGGGACTGGGAGCGCGCGAGTCTGCATCGTCGACCGCACTGGCGATATTAAAGCCGTCGCATCGAAGGACATTCGCACATGGCAACCACAAAATACTTTTTATGTAGGCCGGATTCAACGTAACTCTATCCAAAGAGAAACTTGCTAAGATGTGCAGGAACAATCTACATCTGACATTTGGAGCTCCATTTCAACCTGTGTTAAACAGGCCCTGAAAGAGAGCAATGTCGACCCAACCACAGTCCGCGGCATAGGATTTTGTGCTACCTGCTCACTTGCAGTCTTCTCTGAGGACTCAAATGAGCCCGTATCTGTCAGTGGCCCTGACTTCAGTAAAGCCGACCAAAACGTCATTTTGTGGCTGGACCACAGGGCTGTCGAAGAGGCAAAAGTCATCAATGCGACACACGATAATGTTCTAAAATATGTTGGCGGCCAAATGAGTGTCGAGATGGAAATCCCAAAGATCTTATGGTTAAAAAATCACATGCCTGCTGATGTTTTCGCGGGCTGCAAATTTTACGATTTGACGGATGCCTTGACCCACATGGCTACCGGGAAAGACACGAGGAGTTATTGCAGCACAGTATGCAAGCAAGGTTACCTTCCAAGGGGAGCAGATACTGGTGAGACTGGATGGCGCAACGACTTTTTTAGCGCCATTGGATTAGAGTGCTTGAAAGACAAGAAGTATGCTCCCCTCGGAGGTATTGAGGGGCAGGATGGACAGTACCTGAGCGCTGGCGAGCTGGTAGGGACCCTCTCTGAAAGCGCGGCAAAAGATATGGGACTACCTGCCGGAATAGCAGTTGGAAGCGGCGTGATTGACGCTTACGCTGGCTGGATCGGAACTGTTGGCGCCAAACATGAGCCCTCTCAAGCTACCAAAGGTGACATTTCGGATGCATTCGGCCGGCTGGCTCTTGTGGGCGGCACGTCGACTTGCCATCTCGTAATGTCTAAAGATCCGATATTTGTTAACGGAGTCTGGGGACCGTATCTTGACGTACTGGTACCCGGCATGTGGATGGCTGAGGGTGGTCAATCAGCGACCGGCGAGCTTCTACGCTTTATAATCGAGAATCATCCAGCTTATGAGGAGGCAAAGGGCTTAGCAAAGAAGGAAGGAGAAGACAAAAGCATCTACGAATTCTTGAATGACCATCTGGCAGAGATGACTCGGAAAGCCGGCGCACCATCTGTTTCTTATGTCGGCCGCCATTTCTTCTTCTACGGCGACTTCTTCGGCAACCGTTCTCCGCTTGCAGATGTGACCATGGCTGGTTCCATTATTGGTCTCAACACCGACCAGAGCGTAAATAACTTGGCCCTACATTACTACGGCGCGATGGAGTTCATTGCTCTGCAGACGCGACACATCGTCGATGCAATGAACAGCTCGGGGCATTCAATCAGGTCGCTGTATATGTCTGGTTCGCAATGCAAGAACTCAGTCCTGATGTTGTTGATTGCCACGATCTGCGGACTACCTGTGGTGATTCCAGAGTATGCAGGAGCGGCAGTCGTCCACGGCGCAGCTATGCTGGGCGCGAAAGCTGCATCTGCCAATGCCAGTGGCAATACTGAAGACTTGTGGTCCATCATGGAGAGGATGAGCAAGCCCGGAAGACTCATTCAGCCTGGCACGGATACTGTGGAGAAGGCGCTCTTTGAGATTAAGTATGAGGTGTTTTTAGATCAAGCTAAGTTGCAGCAGCTGTACCGACGGAAAGTGGACGAAGCTATCGGCAGCTGGAAATGATGATATAAATCTCAGAGTCCGTTAGTTATCACGATTACAACTACAGTAGTCATAATCAGAATCAATACCACATATCACATCCACGAAACTACCGCCGGTCCAAAATGTAGCAGACAGAACACTCATCATTTTATTTCGTTGATCATAATCATCATCATCCAACCCCACAAGCCCTTCCCTCTCATGAAGAGACCGGGCGAAATCATTACAGGACCTCCTCTCCTTCCTCCTCTCCACCAAAAATGAAAACAGAGAAAAAAAAAACAGACAAGATAGAAGAGAAGAACAAGAAGAAAGAAGAAAGAAGAGAAGCCAGTAACCCAAACAACAAAACGCCCCGATAGCCCCCTTCCGATCCCATATGCACGACAGACTCCAAGATAAGTAATACCCACGAAACGAACCAAAAAATCAACCCCCTAAAGCCAGCCCCCAACCTCCTCCTTCTCCCACTTCCCCCCGCCACTCTCTCCCAAATCCAGCCCCCCCAACCTGGGCGCCTCCTCCCCCTTCTTCACCTTCCTCGGGCTCCCACTCCGCGGCTCACTCCTCTTCCCAAACCGCACCTCGCTCACCTCCCACCCATCCGCTAGTGCTGCGCCCACCCACTCACGAAGCGCAACATGCACCCCGCCGTAAAACTTCTCCTTGCATGTCCTCAAAGACCCGCCCATACAGCGTTCCCACCCGCTTATCCTCAATTGCGCGCGCAGTTCTGCGCGCCGGGAAGGTGGAAGGCAGGAGACAATGCCATTGAGGAGGAAGAGGTGCGAAGTGATGTAGTTCGTGGCTTCCCATTCCACGCCGCCTACGTATGGGGCGGTGGGAAGAGGAGGAAGGGGAGTGGGGAAGTGGGTGCGCATGTATGCGAATTCATCATCCCCTGCGACTTGGGGTTGAGCTGACTCGTCTGGCACAGCGACGACGTTGAGTGTGTGCAGGAAGATCCAGAAGACTTCCTTGGTGACGTTGACGACCTCCTTGCACCACACGCGGTAGGGACGCTCTTGGTGCATTTCCAGCACGAACGGCACTGGGCGTTCCTCCTCGGAGGGCATCGGGTCGCGGAGGTGTTTTAGGAGGGTTTCCGCGCGGGCCTGGCGCTCGGGTAGCGGCGCGGATTGGAGGTACGTGAAGAGGAGGGAGGAGATAATCGTTCTTGTTGAGAACTCACTCGGTCCCTTCTTCTCCTCATCAAAGAGCATACCCAGTAGCGCGGGGAAGAGCGAGGCTTGGATCAATGCGAGGTGCGAGAGGGCAAGGGCGGTGGTGCACAGCGCCTTGAGACAGAGGAGGGACTCATGGAGGAGAGCGTCCTCGTGCTCCTCGCGCCACTCAACGGCCATGATGCGGTGTAGTAAGGCGATAATCTCCGTCATCCCGCCGAGGGTGATGAACTCATCTGTCCAAGCGACGGTCTCGTTTCGGAGGAGCAGGCGGAGTTTGTGCAGCTTGCCGACCTCGACGGATTCGGGCTTCTGCACTTTGCGAAGGTAGGCGACAAAGTCCGCGGCCGCATGGCCCTTGGCTTTAGCGATAAAGTTGCTTGCTGCGCTGACGGTGGCGGAGAGGGATTTGCCCTTGTCGGCTGTGCTGTCTGAGGATTTTGTGCGGGTGTGTCTGCTAGATGTCTCAGGCTTTGTCTCAGCAGCGTTTGCTGCCTTCTTGCTGGATTTTGAGAGTGTGAATCCAGTGAATGTGCGGCTGCGCGGCCGTTTGGACTTTTCTGGTGAGGATTCAACTGTGTGTGACCCACTAGTTGCACTGTCCATGCTGCCAGCTGTTGTTGGGGGCTCTTTTTGGGATGCTGCCGTCTCGGCCCAGTCCTGTCTTATGAAATCGATTTTCATCGTGTTGGCCAAGCTACGCATCTTGTACCTCTGGTTTTCGGGTATATTTCTTCGATCCAGCATAGCTTCGAACTCGGCATCCACGTCTCTCATTTCCAGGGACGCTTTGGGCTGAGAGTTATCTTCCTTCCGCGCTGCCTTCAAATCCTGCTTGGATGGCAGCTTCTGTTCGGACTTCAGCACAGGTGTAGGTGCCGCGGGCTGCTTCTGGTAAAATTGCTCCGTTGGAGACTCAGTGGAGCGTGCCAATTCAGAGCTTGTAGGTCCAGCCTTGCTAGCTGGCCTGCTGATATCTTGCACGATATAGCTAGCGGGAATCGACATGGAGTTTGGGCGCGATCCATCACGCTGGCCCAATGTAGGCGGCAAGCCTTCCTCAGCAAAGAAAGCGTCGTGATCATCAGAATAGCGTTCGTTTCCCGTGGGCACGGTGGTATCATCCTCGAGGAACCGACCACCGAACTGCTGGGTAGCGAAATGCTGACTAGAAAACTGTGTGTAGATTGGAGGTCGGGTAGGCGACTCCGGTGGCCTCGAGTTATTTGGTGGCTGGTTCTCCTTGTCTTTAATTGACATGAACCCAGCATCTGCGGCTAGCTTTTGTCTGCTTTTGGAGGACCGTGGTCGTGTTAGAAGAGCTGCCAGGTTGGTCGATGACTTTGACTTCTTCGGCTTGCGTTCCTTCTCCTCCTTGTGCTTATTTTCGTTGTCCTTGTTGGATAGTGACTTTAGTGAGATGGTGCTCAATGTCTTCTTGTGCAAGTATCGGAAGCCTTCCTTGTCCTTGCTCCGCTCGGCATCTTTGGACTTCCTCGGAGATGGTGGCTGTTCTACAGGCTTCTGTTGATTTTGATTGATCTCCCCCAGAGCTCTAGAATGAAGATAATCGGGGGGAGACATTGCCGCAGAGCTTGGCTTGTCGTATTCAGGGGTAGCGACGAATATATCCGTTGGAGATATCGATAATGGAGCTCCTTTGGAAGGCGATCGCTTGTGCATGAACGACCGCAATGCGGACTTTGTCCTCGTATGGTGGCGGGTGCTGTCCGTAGGATTCGACATAGTGGCCATCTTTATTGATATGATAATATATCAGGAGAACACTCTTGAATTTTTATTTCATGATTCCCTCAGTCGTTGTTTCAGTCGTGGCGGTGAGTTGTCTCGACACTGGGTCGCTGGGTGCGACTTTGTTTTGCGAGACACGGTTGTCACGACAACTACACATATCTTATCACCAATGTGGAGGGGAAAGGGTTCAACGAACCACGGCTGTCTTTCGGCTCAGGGACCACATCAAACTTTCCCTAGCAACCAGTCTTGCAATTCACGAATCTCCATTTAATAACATTATACTCATAGCGAGGGTTATTTATATTTTGGTTCTAGCTCAGAGTCTAAAAAGCTACCAACTGAAAACCCCACGCGTTCTGTCGAAGCCACCTCTAAGCTGCCGCTCTGGCTTGACAACCTTTCCTTGGAGGATTGTATACTTGACAATGTTCTCACAGTCATTGGGGAAAACTCTCGCAAGCCAGATGCACTGGGCAGCACTATCTTCGACAATTTGAGCGCCAGCAGGCGTCGCTGGAACGTGAAAGTCGCCATTAGCTGTTGCCCTTTCTACGTCATCCAAGCCCCACGGGTTTTCTTTCCTGTACACCATCATATTGGCCGAATATTTGTGTCCACCAACATGACTGATAAAGTAGATTCCCACACCGCCCGGCCTCTCGTCGTCGAGGTCCCGAAAGAGACCCAATGGCCGCAAATGCCTCTCCAGTTCTTTCCGTAATAGCGGCGCGCTCTGCCCGCAGCGAGCATCTCGTGTTCTTTGCGAGCATAAAAGTATTAACGCTTTGTGGGGGCATGGGCGAGAGACCAGCTCTAAGGCCGTCGGCAGCGGGTCTGGGAGTGATGAAGGAACGGTATTTGGAACTAAACTCGAGGTGGTTGTTGGAGAATGATTGATGAAGGATGTGATTAAGTCGGGGACCGATGAAGGGGTGACATTCTCGACGATTGTGAATGCAGGGAGGATTAAAACTGTCGTCGGCTCCGCATAGTTGTTATGGTGTGTTGGAGTCGGAATATTCGACGCGGAGAGCTTTAATTTCTGCAGACAGCCGGCTTGTTAGAAAGCCAATACTTCATCCGATAAAGGGATATCAAAGGAGGTATCTTACACCATTACTTGGCTTGACGGAGGTCTTGTCAAACGCCTCCATTATGCTCCCCTTCTCATCCCCCACATCTCTCACCCAGTCCGTCTTTCCAGTTGCGACCAGGACATGAGTGCTCCATGCTTTAATATTCCCATAGATCTCGTCGGTTTCGTCAATTGAGAATTTCCTCGGGTACTTTATATCGCAGCTTGCGCAATCGTGGTTGCAATCGTCGCCATCAACAGCGGGATCGACCTTGGTAAATAAACTGTCAACCGCTGGTGTTTTTGATTCTGTCGCAGTATTTGGCTCCTTCGACCCCCAAAAACCTCTCTTTGCATTGTCAATCAGATACCTGATATCCGGCATTTTCGAGGGCTTGGCTTGCTCGTCGTGTAACACAAAAAGACGGTGTTATTGGCGGGGAAAGTGCGTGGGGGGGTAATGGCTTTATCTGATCTGGCGATGGTGGAGATGGTGGAAAAGGGATTATCTAATCACCGCTGATCCGATCTAATCTGATGCACTATACCGGAGTTTGCCTAGTTAACAACAAAATCGCCGACAACGCCGATGAGTGCCCTCTGGGAAAGACCGAAATAACTGTGCAGAGATAGGAAAAGAAGAAGAAGGACATCAAAAAGTTCAGAACTCATAGTCTCTCGCGGCAGAATTGCTTACTATATCACTTCCCAGTAGTGAAGTTTTGCATGGCGTGACGCGTCATATGCGCTCTCGTCCGACCTGAGTCCGAGACCGAGCCGCGACGCATGGTATTTTTGAGGTCATCCAACGTTTACTCCCGTGATAACTCCGGTGGTCGGCCGGGTCGAGGTACCCGGACGCGGCAGACAACCCGGCAAAAGCATCATCCGGCTTCTCCATCGGCGACCAATGTCCAGACTCGATCGTGACTTCCTTTAGATAAGGTACAAGGCCTTGCAGGGTCTCCAGCCACACTCACAAAGAGGAAAGGAGCCACAATGGATGCGGGATTTTATGTGCCTTGATAGTATGGCTCCAAAGATTCTCATCTTTGCTGGTGCCCCAATGCCTAGCTCCTTGGACTGGGAATTTGATGCTCTTATTGAGAATTTCTTGCCCCCAATCAGTCAATTTGCCGGGCTAAGTTACGACGCACATCCTTCACCACCACCCACAGCCTCTCATGAACATGTGCGGTGGCGCTCTTTGAGGGCCGCAACTGAGCCGCTTGTATACAGTCAGCTCCAGGCCGGTGCTTCGCCGGGCGAAGACAAAGGAAATGTTGCCGCTCCGGCAGCTGCGGACTCTGCTCTTTCGTCATTTGGCACGGATCAAAGCTTATCCTCTGCTCGGCAAGTCGATACGCAACCCCTCACTACTGAATTTACAGACGATACCACATCTCAATTTTATGAAGACTCTCTGGCTGTATATGAGAACCTCCCATCCTCCGCATTACCAGCTCCAGGACCTGAGGACGAGATACTACGGTCAGGCGCAGAGGCTGGAACCACTGCGTCCAATGCCACTTCATTCTCTACCTCACTTGGGTTCTCATTCAACTCGCACTCAACAGTGCCATCTAATCTGCCGGTGCCGGATGGGGGGCGAATTAATGACTTGGGAAATATCCCTAATTCAAAATACCTTCACTCAATTCATCCACAGACCATGACAGTCAATATCATCGTTGGTATTATATCAATATCACCGCCTCGGAGCATACAAACTCGTGGAGGATCCGCTGTCGAGATTGTAGAATTGCTTGTTGGAGACGAGACTAGAGCAGGCTTCGGGATCAACTGTTGGCTCCCACTGAATGCTGTTTCGAGGCCTGCGGGAGGCCATCCTGGTCTGAGGAGTTCCCTCAGTGGCCTCCGTCCTCAGGATATCATTTTGGTCCGAAACGTTGCCCTAACGAGCTTTCGTAATAAAGTCTACGGTCAGAGCCTCAGGCGCGAGGTGACCAAGGTAGATCTCTTGTTCCGGAATAGGATTGACAGAGAGGATGAGGGTGGCTGCTACAGTGCCCGGGATCTGAATACTACTATCAGCAGCGATACCCATCCTCAAGTTGGGAAGACAATTCGAGTACGGGAATGGGTCCTTCGATTTGTTGGACATGGCGCGGGTGCAATGAGAAGGACCGACGAAGGCAAAGTGGAAGTAGTCGACGAAAAGCTTCCCCCAGACACACAGTGACATTGCTTTATACAATACGTAAGGCCTCCACAAACATTATATCCTCAGGTGACTACAGCAGTGTAATAATATTGAGTTGTATACAGATACTCTTATCAAATGAAGATCACCATCTATAAATTACCACATCAGATCTTGGATTTCGTGCGCCAGTCATTCTTTGGCGGATCGGCATCGATCTGGTTCCACCATGGCCACACCGAAGGTGCATCTTTCGGCACAGTCCCCTTAAACTGTGCCTGCCGTTTCTCCAAGAACGACTTAATACCCTCCGCATTATCCTTGCTCTTGAACAGGTCCAAGATAACCCTGGAAGTGATCAATTGAGCTCCCTCGGGCGAATCAGGTCCACGCCAGATCAGATCCTTGTTCATCTGCGTGCTGACAGTGCTGGTGTTCCTTGCGATGTCATCAGCCAGCTCCAGAGCCCTCGGGAGGACCTTCTCAGGGTCGACAATCTCAGAAAAGAGACCGTCGAGCAGCGGTGAGGTGGACGGGTAGACGTCGCCCGTGGTAACAACGTGTGTGGCTTTGCTGTACCCGAGAAGACGCGGAAGGAAGAAAGCCGACGCTGCTTCCATGACAAGGCCACGACGTGCGAAGACGAATCCAATCTTGGCCTTGTTGCTGACAATACGGATGCTCATGGGGAGCGTCATAGTGATCCCAACGCCAACAGCCGAGCCGTTGATAGCAGCGATCACGGGCTTCGTGCAGCGGAAAATGGATAGGGATGTGATGCCACCTCCGTCACGGTGCGTCCTGTCGGTGTCGTCACCGAATTCGAAGCCAATGTCAAGATCTGCGCCAGCACAGAACATCTTGCCGTGGCCGGTGACGACGATGGACTTGACACGGTCGTCTGCGGAAAGAAGGGCGAAGGCGTTGCTCATCTCCCGTGTCATAACCTCCGTGTAGGCATTGTACTTTGCAGGTCGGTAGAGAGTGATGAGAATGACTGGAGTGGGAGTTGGAGAGCTTGCTGGGACGTGGGAGACGCGGATCTGCGTGTATGGCACATCGGCGTAGTTCGCCGGCGGCGCAACTGGAAGATTAGACATCGTCTTTTGCGGCTGTATGGTGAATGAATATAAATGTGTAGGCGGATTCAAGTATAAGATCGCCAAACCTCACCTTGGGCTACTCAAGCTACTATAGCTACAGTTGTTAAATAATAGAAAGCCGCAGTATACCTCGGCATAGAGTTCACTGGACGATGGAGCACTATATGTCGAGGTACCCGGGTTGCTCTCCACCAAACAACCGAGTCCAGAATGCGGGGTACGACGGTACGTACTTTTTGACTTTGAGACGACCTGTCGCTTCCTAACATGCTCGCTCGTAGTATAATCAGCACAACGAGCATTCTGTTCAAAGAGCAACTAAGGGCCCGGTTATGTATGATAGACATCCGCTTGCGTCGCCGTGGCTTTTCTGCTCTCTTATGACAAAGGGCGACGATGACGACCGAACCCGTCTGTTATGGTCTGTGTATGGTAGGAGCAATTTCTTTGTTTTCTCATTTCTATAATCATATAGAAATATTCTTTGTCTGGTCATTATATCTCCCCTCATCCAGCGCCCTCTTCTCCATTCATTCCAATACAGTTGGCCAAAAAAAACACAGACTTCAGACTTCAGACTTGCATTTTCATATTTCAAAATGAGCACCCCCCCGGATGGTTTGCCCGGTCGCCGGGGTATCAACCCTCCTGCCCCTATTGGGACACCTCCGCCTGGAGAACGAATCACCCCAGACCCTCTAACTACACCTTCGGATGAAAGTCCCAGAAGTAGCCCGAATACACCCCCAGACAGCAGCCCGCCACTGCCACCGCCTGGAGGGGGAGGTACTAGAAGTGGCCCAATTACACCCCCAGTTCACAGCCCGCCACCGCAAGTGACCCCCAAGGAGAAAGAAGTGCGAATAGGAAATGTACCATTTACCATGCTTGACAGGAAGTAAGTGCACCAACGCTGTAACAGATGGTAGATGATCATGTCTAATCAGCCTTCTAACTACACCAGGTTTGGGAAAGAAGACCAGGATTTGCTTCAACAACAGCTCAATGATTTACGTCGTCGGGGCGAAAGGCCAAAGCTTCCAAAAAAGGGGCCTTACTCACATCTTCCCCCCTCTCAAATCAGACATGTTAGAGGACGCCCCGGGAATGTAGTCATGGCTTCAGACGAAGACTTTGTTGTCCCACTCCTTGACCCCCCGAGTCATACGGATGACCCTGAGTCCGATGAGTTCTTTGATCATTTGTTCACCGAAGCCAATAAAATTGTCACTAGCTTTGTTGTTAATAACTTCGGGGGATTCGATATCAAACCTGACGATCTTGAAGGGAAGCGCCCTTGGAACGAAATGAACGTCTCACCTCTCTTCATAGGCCTGGCGGAATTGGTGCAAGATGTTGACCCTGATGACCCCAAATGCTGGGATTCGTTGATATACGACGAGAGGAAACGGTGCATGATGATAGTAGGCATGATCGCACGCATCTTTGTTGATAAAGTGTTCAGCCCCCTTTTATTCGGATGCACAGCAAATCAAGCCACCATGCTAAATGCCCTCGAGGCGGATATGGCGGAAAAAAAGTCGCATGATGGTATGTCTCAAGCCCCAACTGAGGTTTATTCCATCGAAACTGATGTTTATTAGGATTTGAGCGCACAAAAACTCGCAGCAGGGCTATCCGGGAAGTTCTTGACGGCCGGGTATTGCCCGTAGACTTCTATGACGAAGTAGAGTTGCTCTCGCTGAACATATTTGGCCTGCTCAACCCTGTTTCTGCTTACCTGGAGAAATACAGGATGAAGCATAACTTGGAAGTATCAATACCAACTCGCGAGGAACAATTCGCTGCGCTCTTTGATATGGTCAGTGGTACAGCTTGGCTATCAATCTGCCGGCGACTTCACCCCGATCCCATCATACTCCGTATGTCGGAGCTTGGTGATGAGTTCAAGGAGGATCTCCATGTATGCGGCAATTATAACGAGTACTGCGAGAACAAGGCTAGGATCTTGAAACTTCAGTACGATAGGCTCGGACAGCAGATAGAGAATGGGCTTCTTAAACAAAAAGGCGTGAGCGTAGAGGAGTTACCTGCCACTGAGATTTTGAAGGAGAGGATGTGGTTGGTAAGAACAACGATATGGCCATCCGTCAACATTTATTCGCCTGTCTATGGAGATGGAGCAGGTGGCCAAAGTGGTGTTTCAGACTTCAGTATCCAAAAATGCGAGGTAGCTGCCCAGTGGGTAGTGCCACAGCACGATCGAGCGTCAATCAGCCCTTCTTTACAAGAATGGGTAAAGTTAACAGAGACGGAATAGGACGGGGGTTTGTTCACTACTCTAGTGAATACAGGCAATAAGTCTACCGGAGGGAATGTTGGCACCGTCGAGTACGGCGGAATATGTTTTATTGCAGTTCAGTCGTAATATAAGTGGAGGAGTTTAAATTTGGAACCTTTCTTTGGTCATAGGATGTGATATAGTTTGCCCGTGGTAGTTCAACAATATTTGGCAAGGAAAGTAGCTTATTATTATTATGAAGCTCTTCTAGGATAGCAATATAATTGCCTGCCTATTACTATATGACCTCGGCGATTGATTGCCTCTCAATAATGCTCTTCTGCTTATCGTCCCTACTAATACGATAATAGTGATCGCAGAAATCAGCACACTTCATATATCGCAAGAATTCTTCATCGTGAGTGATGACAATGAGTTGGAAGTTGGACTGCGCCTGTCGGGTGCGGATGATGCCGTGGAGAGATTCTGCAAGACTGCGAATATTGTCGCGGTCGAGGTTAGTGGTAGGCTCATCCAATGCTATGAGCTACAAAAAACAGTTAGCTCCTGTTGTTTTTTGTGACAGATGTTTACATACCCCGCAATTGACACCGAAACATTCCGCGAGGGCAAGCCGAATAATGATACTGGCCAATACTCGCTGCCCAGCGCTACATCGACCCCTCATGTCCATTTCCGCATCCTGCTTCACCATGCAGACTCGATAGTTGTAATTACTCCTTCCGGCTGCATTTTCCGCATCAGAGCGGATGAGAATTGTGTCGACATCAGTTCCCTGATATGTACTTTGCCAGAGCTCTCCTGCGATGCGGTTGATCTCCTCCATCTTCAGGCTGTGATACTTCATGATCGCCTGGTCCAGGGCAGTTCCATAGCGAGCCAGATCCTCAATGGCTGCCTTGGTGGTCTCGACCTTGATATGAGACTCCCGATAATTTTTGGCCGCATCCTTATATTCAGTCTCCCAATCATGAAGAATGCCACGCAGTTCATCATCCTTTGCTCTCATCGCACCGAGAATTGGACCACGGTCAGCCAACAGTTTCTGATGCCTCATGTTCTGCTTTTCCGCCTCGCGGCTGAGTCGCAACAGATCTTCATTGGCGTTCCGCAATTCAAGTTCCACAATCTCGGCATTCAAGACATCCAGCGCCCGCTTGAACTTGCGGTATTTGATATTGTCTGATATGTTTCTCTTGATCCTCTCACTGTTGTCGATCTGCTCTTTTATGGCGTTAGCCTTATCGGTAATATCTGATATCTCAGTGTCAATCCGCTTTATTTCCCGTTCCAGGTCAATAATCGACTGCTCGCATGCTCTCAGCTTGCCTGGGCCATCATCATCAATATAATCTCGTATGGCCTTGTCTGAAAGTCTGAGCTTGTTCACTGTTTCGGATATTTTGAAGGATTCGTCCCCGACAGCCTTCTCTTTGGTTTTTCCCTCATTCCGAATATTCGTGAGCTTAGCTTCGGCATTCTTTATTTCTGGTTCGAGTGCTCTGAGACTGCTATCAGCTCGCTCCATTGCTTCCTGTTGTCCAGTATTGACTTCTTTCAACTCCTGTATTCGCTGCAATAGCTCTTCTTTCCTCTGCATCTGGTGATTGGCCTCGACCATTTTACTTCCTGCATCGCGCAAGTCGAGCTCCAGCAAGTTAATACGAGATCGGGATTCATCCTTCTCCTTCACAATCTTGGCGATTTGTGCCTTAAGCTCGTCCGACTTCTTCTTGCATATCTCCTGTTGGCTCTGGATATCACTGACACTGAGATGGCTGCCTGACAACTTCTGTTGTGATGCAATCGAAGCAATTTGTTCCTCGAACCCGGTGATATCTGTCACGTATCTGACAATTGTACTAACCGACTTGGCAAGAGATTCAATATCTAGTTTTGCGGACTCCTCCTCACGTACGGCGTTATCCTGCCCCTCCAGGCGCCTAATCAGAGTGCTCCGTTGATCGTCAAGCTTCTTGATATCTTTCTCGAGGGCTGGAAGTTCCGTTGTACTAAGCCGTACGTGCGTCTCATACTGTGAGCGGACAGCCTGGGCATCACCGCACATATCCTCCATCTCTTTTAATTCCACCGTCAAAGTCTCTCTCGCATCTTTGGCGAGCTTGTTTCTTAGCTTTGATATGGTCGCAGACTTTTCTTCTGGCTGGAACTTCCGATCGCAAAGATGGCACTGGTTTTTCCGCTCGGCGGTCTCTATGCACCCAGACCAAAACTTGTTCAAGTGAGCGAAGTTATCGATATCCGACTTGATGAGATCACGATCACTCTCTAACTTTGAAAGCTCCGGTAAATAGTCTTCTATGGTTGGTAAAGCCTGGCCCTCAGGACTCAGAATTGAGTTAAGCACAGCCTTTTCACAGGACTTCATCTCCTCGAGCTTTCGCTTGCGGGAGTCCCGGGCAGTCAACAGCTTAAATTCCACTTGTTGCACCTCTTGAACAGTAACATCACGCTGGATCTGTGCTTCTTGTGTGGCGGAGCTCTTTTGGTCCAGTGCGTCCTGGAAGTCCGCGGCCAAAGTCGTGGGCTTCCAATCGTCGCCAACAATAGAGGACAGCTTGTCTCCATATGTCGCTTTCATGGTGTCAAGGCTGAACTGGCGGTCTTTGAGCTCCTTTCTATAGTAGTCGAGCTGAGCACGATCTTCTGCCATACGGCTAGACTGCACGAGTTGGTCATTCAACCTCGATCTCTCATCTTCTAAATCTCGGAGCTTCGAGTTCTCTGACTGAAGAAGCTTATCCCACCCAGCTTGCTCTGCGTCATTGGTGGACTTGTTTAGCTTCTCCCGGAGTTCGCTAAGAGTTGATTCCAATTTGGCCTTTTGTCCTTCATCAATTTGGATGTTTCCAATATTGTCTTGCATGCCGACAATGCGTTTATTGTTGTCGGTGACCAATTGCCTGGCATTGACTTTATCTTGCGTGCCTGCCGAGCGACGACTCTGCAAGCTGGACAAAACAGACTGCGCCTCATGAAGGTCGTCTTCTAAGGTTTGTTGGATGCGTTCTAGCTCCCGACTTTTATCCTTGGCAAGCTTGCCCATCCGGTCAATGAAGTTGTTTATTAAACCATCATCGATGTCTCCTTCATATCCTCGGACCTGATGTTTCCGTGCTGCTTCTTTTACCAGTATCTCACGGTCCGTAATCTGACGGTTATAGTTATCCTTTTCTGCATTGTATTGCCCTTGTTCGGCAAGTTTCCTAGCCTGTTTCTGTCTGCAAAGCTCAAGCTCTTTCCGAAGCCTAGCATAGCTTTCCTGGTGGCTTTGCTCTTCGGCCCTATTCCGTTCCATAGTATCTTCGGACTGTGCAAGCATGTCCTCGAGTTTCTGATCTGACTCTTGGAGCTCTGTAAGGTTGTCTTTCAAGTCATCAACATCTTCCCGCCGCCGTTCAGCTTGATAACGCTTGTTTTTCAGTTCGTTGACAATGCCTTGGAACTCCTGGGCTTGCTTGGTGTTTTCTCTTGCTCTGTCTAGCGCAACTTGCATGTCTTTCGTAAGCTGCTCGCTTTCGGCGCGTAGCTTCTCAATTTCGTCTTGAAGCTGAATGGACTTTTTCTCTGCCCTTTCACCTCTGTCCTTCTCCGTCTTGTATTGGTCCTCGAACATCTTGTGCTTTGCCAATGCGATGCCTTGGTTCTTTCTGACGGTCTTTATGTTCTCTATCGCTTTGGTGTATTTCAGAGCTTCGAAAATCTCATCGAACTTCTTCTTGAGTACCGAAGGCTCGCTCATCGGCCATAATGATTCGTCCTGGTGGCAGAATATCACGGAATCCAGAATGGCCTCAGATACTCCCAAATACTGGGGCATAATCTGATCCAACTCCGCAACCCGGGAAGATATCGTAGTTCTCTCGCCATCCTTTATCATCAACAGCTGGCCCTCCAAGGTTTTCTGTGATCTCGTCGTCTTCTTGACCGTGAGTTGTAAACTTCGAGTGACAACCAGTCTGGCGCCTTGTGTGCCCTTGAAGGATAATTTGACTTGTGCAAGAACCTCCTTTTCGCCACAGAGCTTGGGGTCATGAATGAAAGCTCCGCCTTTGCTGTTCGGAGGCAGTTGTCCCGTTGTAGCGTACTTGAGACACTCAATAATTGTTGTCTTCCCTGAGCCATTGTACCCCACGATGAGCGTTAATGGCGTGTGGAACTGTATCGTCTCGCTGCGGATATTGTCGAAAGATCTCACCCTGTGGATACGGGTCAGCTACTGGCATCATAGGAGGTCCGAAATATATACCCAAGGATGGACAACTTATCGATTTTTGCTATAATAAACTAGTTAGCTGCCTGGAAGGCTGGCCCAGAAGCTGTATGTACATACACCTGTAATCCACTATTAGCGCGACGTCTTCAGCTATCTAGAAGAGGGCGTGCCTTACATCTTGTCTATCTGGCAGTTCTGCCGCCACAGTAGCTATGTTACATGCCCATGGAATATTTGTTGCTGGGGAACATGGAGACTGATATTGCGAAGTCAACGAACGGACGCCCTTTGATACTGAGACGGAACGCGATATCACGTGATACGTTAACGCGAGGTGGGGGGTTGGTCTCAGTGAGGTCCCAGCCTAACTTCCCAAGGGTTGACAGATGTCGGTGATTCTTACTATAACATAGATGTATAAGTTATAGCATGTCTTATTTGTGAAATGCCCCCAGATGATTCTGGGGTTTGGTAATATTTAAGTCAACACTTGTGCGGGTTCACAACCCAAAATGCCGCCGGAACCACCACCAGCCATTGCTATCCTGGCTAATGATCCCGCAACCATGTACTATGGAGGTCAGGATGATGGAGATTTATGTGTGGGTATTCAAGGCGCTTAAAGGGAGCTTCGCGTTCAAGATCTCAGCAGACACTAATTACCCTTTCAGATGATCAATGAACCGCCCATGACCAATATGCTTGAAGAGGACCACGTCCATGGCCTTGGGGATCTCCCCATTTTTGAACCCGGAGATCTTCACCTTGTAGACCTAGGTGTCCAAGCAAACCAAGATGGTAAGGGGTGCTCTCCTCTAGAATACGACTGCCTGAAAACAAAGTAACAGGGCTTCAGATGAAACCAGTCCTCCACAAACCTACAATGAGAACGCAATAAACGTGACAGGCGCCGGCGCCTCATCCACGTACTTTGCAACGCAATCCTCTCAGGCAGGGAGCACCGCAGGCAACGAATTCACCAAAAACCGAAGTTGGATGCAGCAGATCGTAGAGGAGTTGAAAGATCTCATTCACATCCTGGCTCCGGATGGTCGCGTGCTCTATATTTCAGACAGCGTCAAGCAACTGACAGGATATACCCCGGAAGAGATAATAGGTAAATCGATAGTAGACTTCATTCATCCAGACGACAGTGCCATGTTCATCCGCGAATTTAACAACTCCGTCACAAGTGGCGATGCTCTACGGGTTTTCTACCGGTTCCGCAAACAGACCGGCGGTGAATACGCAGTTCTTGAATGTCATGGCCAGCCACATTTAACCCCCGGAACTACGTCTTCTAGTCAGAATAACCCCTCGGCGCCTTGCAGCGGTTTCTTCATGATGTCGCGTCTATACCCATCCAAGAACGCCGCTCTCCTGGACTCCTTCCTCGAACACAAAATTGAGAATGAGCGTCTGATGAAGAAGATCGAATCCCTACGGCGCGAAGACGCAGAGGATCAAGATGATTACCAACCCCAGTGGAAGAAAGAGCATGAAGGGCCTTGGGAGCAATATTCTTCACAGGAAAATAACGCAGCCTTGCCGGTTGGGATGGGCCATTCCTCAAGCTCCGAACTTCTTGCCATGCCGCCTCCAGGCCAGGGGCCATCGATAAACTCCGCCTCCACACGGCAAGGTCATGAAGATGCAGGTTCAAGCAGCAAACTAGACTCTACGGATGAGAAAACCGTGCTATATGGAGGGCCAACTAATATCGACACCATCGAGATGTTAACCGGGCTCCGTTACCAAGATGGAGAGCGCAGCAAGGGTATTAGCACCGGCGATGCCTCCCCCACACTTAATTCAGGCACCACTATACCAGTGGATAAGGACGGCAGAAGCGTGGACAAGAAGAAGAAACTCAAAACTGCAGACAAATATGTCTGTACGGACTGTGGTATGCAACACATCAAGAATCAGACTGTTGTCGATTTCCATTTTGAACTAACTGACATATCAGGTACCCTCGACTCGCCGGAATGGCGCAAAGGCCCCGAGGGACCAAAAACGCTGTGCAATGCATGTGGTCTCCGTTGGGCGAAGCTAGAGAAGAAGAAGTCGGGGGGGTTCAATTTCAACAACGGCGGTGGGGACTTACATCTATAATCTTATGGGCAGGATGGATATTACGGCGTATTTAGGATATCGGCCTGAACATGACCTAGATGTCATTTCTAATAACGTATGTACGACAGATTGATAGGGACAACTATTCAAGGAGATAAATATAATTATAAATTTTCAAATCAATATGCATTCGTGCTCGTCAAATTCCAATAGACAGTAGCTATACATGAGCCTACACAAGAGTATTCCAATCCTTGCTCCCCCTCCCAGGATCAGCCTGCAAATTCTCAAATTTCTCCGGCGCGCTATGCCGTCCCGTAAGAGTTGAAACTATCCCGAATCTTCCAACGCCCAGGGTATGAACGCCATGATATGCCACAGTGGCCGGACGCGAAGATCTAAACAAAAGAAAACAGTGATTGCCATTCGTGCAATATACAGTCAACACCCAGAAACACCATGCGTGTCCCAAATCTCCGCCTAATCAATCGTCATTCTGCTCGGTTGTGGCGCTACCGGGCCTCCGTGCTTCATGTCAGGAAGCTCTGTGAAATTGTCCGTCTTTTCGTCTGCTCCGATAATCTTCCTCCTCGTCACAAACGGCTTGAGGCCCTTGTCGAAGTTGTGCATGCAAACACATGCGTTGGTGATTGTCAACAGAATGAGTATGATGGTTAAGACCGCAAAAATGGTGAGGGATGTGCGGGCTGGGCGGTACTGGGCCTGACGACTAGGTTGATATATCCGTACCAACTTGAAGAGGAAATACGCGAGTGCGGCGAAATATAGAATGATGTTGATAATCATGCCGATTTTGATCTCTCGGCGGGTCCAGATAGCGGCCATGGCGAGAATGAGGATAGTAATCGGAATGGCGGCAATGGTTAGGTAGAATTCCACGTTTTGGCTGCTCGACACAATGACGAGAAACTGTAGAGTAAATCCAAGGAAGAAGAAGAAATCGAACTTCAGGAGTGCGATGTAAATCTGGTATGCGTCAGTTTGATGGACAAATGATGGCTAGAAAGCATTTCCCCGTACCTGGAATGTCAAGAATCGTCTCTTCATGCGAAGATCGGCACTGATATGCTTATAGATGGTCCAGGCAAATTCGCCGTACAGTTTGTAGGCAATAGCTGACATAACTGCTGTTCCCAACCCAATTATGACCGGGACTGCAACCAGGTATGGGTGTATAACAGGCCATAGTAACTGGCCTTCGGGAAGGTAACTTGGGCTGGACAGATACAGATCCCAGACGGCGTCCTTGATCTGGCTGACCTGCACGGAGGAGTAAATCAAGATTCCCAGGTTATACAGACAAAGTCCGATGACCTGGATAGTGTTCTTCAACCGCAGGGAGTCGTAGACAAGGACCAGCTGGTAGATGAAAGCGAAAATAAAGAGCGTGAGATAGGTCGGTATGACTTTAACTTTGGGCACTGATGGTAGCTTGGGATCAAGTGCGTTCTGGAATTTTGCGAAGATATAACTACATTGGAAGGTCAGTCAGAACCTCAGCAAACCACGCAACACTCCTCACAAAGACTTACGACTCTAAGCCCAGGACCACCGCAGCCTGCACAATTGTTACGACCATGAAGGCCCATGTCCACGTCGTGTTTGGTATATACATGTTGCCTTGGAGATCGGGCCTGTAGCCGCGACCAGAGACTCTACGGCGCTGGCGGTCGCCAATATAAGGCGTGTATGCTAACTCTTCTGCGAGGAGAGAGTTTTGAGGCTCTTCTCGGTAGGCCACTTCGCCGGTGACGGGGCTCTACGGGAGAGCTCCTGGCTGATAGGTAGGTAGGTATAGGGTAGATGAGATGAGATGAGATCGGTGGGTGATGCGATTATTTCGATGTCAGTGAAGTGTTGTTTGTTGTGTTGGTTGAATATTGTCGACAAGTAAGTCGTGTATGTATGTACGGGCTATTCCGTTACTTGGTGCAATGGGTGCATATGGCCCTACATGGGACGGTCGAGGATGAAACGCAGATGGTTGTCGTGTGTTACGAAAGAATCGCTGGAGCAGAGGGTATGGTGCAGGCCCCTGGCGATTTCTCGTAATGCGGCCAATAAAAAAAGGTGACAAGACAGGAGTCGTGAGTGGAAGATAGGCGCTGTATGGGGGGTATAAAGAGGAAGGAAAGAGTTTGAATAAAGTTGGTAGTAGTGAAGGAGTAGATAATAAGGACTGTGAGATGCGTATTCGCTAGAAGGATGGATTTACGAATGAAGGATTTGGGGGAGGGGTATCTTCTTCAAACGATGGGGTCTTGTTGGATCTACACGATCCGACACAGCAAGAAAGGCAGGAAGGGGATAAACGGTTTGTGGCAGGTAGGAGAGGAAGACCCAGACCACACGAAGGGTAGGTACAGGGTACATTGTGTTTGAGTGTAGTGAGACACCAATTATATAACTATTGGATAAGTACCATATACTTGCACATACGCGTACACGAGCAACGGGTACCGTAGTAAAGTTTTGATGGGGATGGGGGAGGGGATGGAGGGTCAAAAGTGTGGCTCAGGGCTGAGGAAGTCAATGCTTGGGGCTGAGCAGCTTCCCACGGTAGGGCTGTGTGGCTGTGTGTGAAGCTCTCACGGTTGGGAGGCTGTGTGGCTTGACAAATGAAGAGTCCACCGTCCACACAATAATCCCGCAGTGACCATGGGAAGTGACCAGGCATTACACAGTCTTTGCACTCTGGGGCTCTCATACTGAAGTGAAGGGCTGTGTAGCTGTGTGGCTGTGTGGCTGTGTGGCTGTGACAAGTGAAGAAGAGTCTACAGGGTCCAGTCCACACAATAACTCGGTGGTGGTTACCATGACGGGATGGGCAAGCAGCTCTCACGGTCCAGATGCTGTGTGGCTGTATGGCTGTAGCAAATGAAGGGTCCACAGAGCCCACTACTTGTCCACATAATAAGTCCGTGGTTATCATGATGGCACGAAGCTCTCACGGTCTAGATGCTGTGTGGCTGTAACAAATGAAGAGTCCACAGAGTCCACTGTCCACTGTCCACTGTCCACACAATAACCCCGTGGTTACTGTGGGCATTATAACACTCTTTGTACTCTCCAGTCACTGGTTCTCACGCTGAAGAGGCTGCTGCTGTGTCGCCGTGACAAATGAAATGGTCCAGTGAGAGAGAGTCCATCCACTACATACACAATGACTGTGAGGCTGCCGTGGACATGATAACATTCTTTCCTGCGGGCACAATAACATTCTCTACTATGGGCATCATTGACACTCTTGTGTGTTGTGTACCATATATAATGCAAATACTCAAAGCAGAATAGATAGCTTTTTCTCTAATAATCTATGAAGCCTCAAATCACACATCACTCTTCTTCAAGTCAAGGCTCCAGGCCATGTTCTCAATGAAAAGGTTCCCAAAGGGAGTGCAATCAAAAATTCCGCGATCCAAGACCCCGAAGGATATTGGCCGATGCTTGAGTCCCCGATGTGCAATGGAGCTCTCGCATTAGGGCCGAGGATATTCATGAGCATCCTGGCCATCACAAGGTAAGTATGAAGAAGAAAAGAAGAGGTTTATGGAAGGGGGGAAGCTAGATATTTATACCCAGGAAGGAGGTCCGTGGCGCGAGCTAAGCGAATCTGAAATCTTCTGAAAGGGGAAATTGGACGAGTGCAAACACAACAAACTTTTGCTAGCGCGTGTTTATGATGGTACGTACTATTCTTCTGCCCGCGTACCGTGCCGTACCTGGTCTGGTCTAGCTTCAATGCCTGGAACCGACTCCGACAAGGCTGAGAGAACATAACTCTCCTTGCCTTGTCCATAGACTCCCACCGCCTTGCGCCTTGCCATCACACTCTGCCCCACCATACAGTGCACTTCCATCTCCAACCACTGCTTCAAACGCCATGGACGCCATGGATTTAACTGATGATGATATTGCCTTCTTGAGGATATGCTCCTCTGGCGCACAGATAGACTAGTAAGCTTGCCTCAGCCTCTGTCTTGCCACTTTACTGTTCGCGTTCCTGACGTTGTTGTCCGTAGTGCCGTGTGGCCAGCTCTGGTCCCCCGCCTCATATATAGGCTCGAGAAGGTGTGTAGGATGCGTGCCCCGTGATACATGATGCTGTTGCATACTTGGAGACTTCATTTGCTGATGCTATACCGTTGCAGGTCATTCCAAACGAGTTCCCAGTCCCCTCGGCGCCTCGCTCGCCATTGAGTGTTACAGCCTCCCCCAACACCTTACAGTCACAGAAAACACTGCCGTCGCCATCAGCCGATAATTCGAGTCAGAGTGTGGCAGACTTGGCACAGTCGGCAGACAAGGAGAACATCACACCAACGCCCGCGCAGAATACCAATACCTCCAACCCAAACTCAGCCATTGCGCCTGGCTCCCTCCACCCTCAACTCGATTCCCTCCTCAGCTCCATAGTTTCGACTCTCAACACCCACTTCACCTCATACCCTCCCCATACGATCCAGCGGCTGTCAGAGCTCATTCTACAACCAAAACTCCACTATCGCAGCCTCCCCGCATATCTGCACGCGTTCGATCGCGTCGTCCACGTCACATCCGGCGCACATTTATACCCCCTACCAGCACCAGTGCCCGATGCCAATGGCGCCAAGATCCTTACCAACGGCATATCCAGCGGCCCCGACCCAGAATCAGTATCCTGGGGCAACACAACACAAGGCCAGCCCAATCTCGGCAGCGACGAAAGCTTGGGCGGTGCTCTGCTGACTCCAATCCTATGGATCAAATCGATCTCGGCTGCGAATGGAGAGGCTGCGGCTTCCGACATGGGAGGTGAAGTCAAGACGGAAAGGACAGAGACTATCGATGGCCCGAATGGAGCTGGTAGCATTGAAACGGTGTCTGTTTCAGTGAATGGCGTTTCGTCAACCACGCTGGCTGCTGTTGGTGACAGCAACGAGGGTGGACTGCGGGCTGAGAAAGGTGTTACGCAAGGAGAGCTCCTGCGGCAAGAACAACGCGCGGGAGTAGTGCCTGCAACTCAACTCTCCCACATGCAGCAACATCCCAATGGCGATGGCGAAGAAGATGAGACGCCGCATGCCCGTGGCCCTGAGGAGATTGGTATGGAGGATATGGGACCTCAAGGTCCGGGGAATAATCTGCGACATGGCATACAGGGCATCGATGTTGAAGCTGCGGTTGGGAGGAGAGTTGAGGCCTTTGAGGGCGAGGAAACTGAAGAGAAGCCTTCGACTCCAAAGAGGGAGGCTGATGAGGAGATTCAGGCTAGTAGTAAGAGGCTCAAGGACGAAAATGATGGTGACGAAGATATGACGGGTGCTACTGATGCTGGGAATGATGAGAAGTAAGGACGGGAGGAACTCCAAGGTTCCAGTTACCAATGTTTTTGCGGCACATCTGTTTTTATATGAAGTGGCTCCTGGGTATGGGAAGGGTCGCCACATATGACATTCAGCTCTTGCGGTTCGAATCGGATGTCATGGAAAGTATTAGAATCCATGGGCGTTTTAGTTACTATGCATGGACACTTGCAGTATTAGGGATCTTTGGATTGTATAATATCCATTAACTCGTCTACATATACATATTGTTACAGTAACCTACACGGGATATCCGAAATCAACTCTTGTACGAATCCTTCCCAAGACCCACAACATTCTTCAAACTTCCAAACGCAAGCACATCGCTAATACGCGTCGCTCCCGACATCAACATACACAACCTATCAATCCCACATCCCCACCCACCCGTAGGCGGCAACCCCCACTCCAGCGCCTCCAAATAACTCTCATCAATAACAGCCTCGTTCTCCTCATCCTTCCACTGCACCTGCTGAATAAACTTCCGGCGCTGCTCAAATGGCGAGTTCTCCTCCTCATACATGTTGGCAAGCTCCTTGTGCTGCACGAACAGCTCGACGCGAGCGGAGACGAGCTGGTTAGTGGCTGGGTCGCGAAAGGACTTTGCGAGGGGCGCCATGCATGCGGGGTGGTGTATTATAAATGCCGGGGCGTCGCAGGAGGGCTCGAGGTATATTGATGCGAGCTTGTCTAGCATTCGGGGGAGGGTGGGAGATGAGGGGAGTGGCTGGGAGAGTTCGGAGAATAGAGAAGCAACTGCTTCTGCAGCGTTGTCGGCTTCGAGGTCTGGCAGCTTGCGTCCGATTCGCTGCTCTAGGTCGGGTATGAACTCAATGCGCTGAAAGGGGGCCGTGAATAGGTTCGTGTCCAGCGGGTCCAATGAGGTGAGTTTTGACGCTATGAGTTCATTCACATGGCTAGCAAGCCCCGAAAACAAGTCCTCGGTCATTTTAATAAGCTCCTCTAGATCGGCAAAGGACTTGTAGAATTCGCAGGTTGTGAACTCGGGGTTGTGGGTTGCATCGAGGCCTTCGTTTCGGAAGGCAGGGCCGATCTCAAACACACGATCCATGCCTCCCAGTATCAGCCTCTTCAGCCATATTTCAGGCGCAATTCGAAGTGAGAGGGTCTTTGCGGAGAACTCGGTGGCTACCGTGTTGAAGGGGCGTGCAATCGCTCCACCGGCATCCTCGGCGATAATCGGTGTCTGAACCTCGAGGAAGTCGTCCGATATGAGGAAATTGCGCAGATACTGAACGATGTGGGAGCGGAGTTTCAATGTATCCGCAACTTTCTGGTTGACCAGAATGTCTGCATGTCTGTTCCTGATCCGTGTTTCCGGGTCGTCGAGGGTGCTGGGCAGGCTGGCCAGGGCAGGTGTGAGGATGATAGGGAGTTTCGTGGCATTGATAGATAGTTCGCCTCTCTTGGTGCGAGTGGGCACACCTGTTATCTCTGTGGAATGTGTTATTGGATGTAGAAAAGACGAGGATTTTCAAGAAGCATACCAACTATATCGCCTCGTCTGGCAAGGTGGTAGAACTCCTTAAACTGCTCTGCCTGGACGTCATCCTCGGTCTGAAGACGACGCAGGTTCACCAATCCCTGAACACGGTTCCCGTCCTGGACGACATCGAGGAATGCGAGCTTGGTGCCCGCAATTCGCGAGGAGTATAACCTCCCTAATACAATCAATCAGTCATGATGGACACAGGTGCTACGACGACTCAACATACCGCGAAGGGTCACGTTGTCACTTTCTCTTGATTCTTCGGGATTCAGCACGGCATATCGTTTCTTAAACTCTGCACAACTAATTGCATTTCTATCTGGCTGGATTCGAGGGTATTTTAGGGCATTTGCATTTTGGAGCTCCTTCAGGCGCTGCTGAATATCATCGCTTTTTTTGCCAATTGAAGTTCCTATACTTTCTTCTGTGGGCGCACCAGCCTTGGTGCTATATGCGCATGTAGACCAGCCCAAGGCCCGGCTTGGTGACCGTGAGAGTCCAGTCAGGTTCCTCCCTGTGGAGTAAAATAATATGTAGGCATCCTTCGTCACGAACGACAGATCCCTGTGCGTCCGCGGATACAAAAACTTGAGCAATGGTCTGGCAGTCATCCTGTTGTAGAAAGAGATTATTAGCAAAGCACTTTCAAGTCTTAAATGGACTAATTGTAGGCAAAATTGTAGCAAAATATCAGGAATTGAGATGTGAGATCAACCACCGTGAGGTGTCAGTCGCAACGGTTCTAATGTTATAAATGGTTCATCATATTGAATTGGCGGTAGAATAAAAGAGAAGACTTGAACAACATACCTGGATTAGTTTCAAATCATTGCGAGGTGGTTGTAGAAATATTCAATTGGGAGAGTTGGATATTCGCGGAGAAATGTTTTATTTGAAGCTCTGATTTTTAGCGGCTCGGTTCAAGCTTCCAGGTTCCGGGTCTTGGCGCAATTATTATCGAAGTTGCGTATGGCCATTCAAGCCTGAACATCATCATCAACGTCAATTCACAGCCTTGCCGACACGCTTTTACACACAATATCAAATCCCCAGACTACTCCTTCCTTCACATTTCAAGATGTCTATGTTCGGAATCGGAAGGCCGCAGCCGTCGTCGGCGGAGAAGATCGCTGCCGCCGAGCAGGAGATGGACCTCGTCACAGACATGTTCAGCAAGTCCGTCACCTCCCAGCAGCACACTACCCATTGCCTAATTTGACGAACCTTTGCTAATTACATATCCAGGCTCTCGCGCGCATGCATGAAGAAGTGTATACCCAGCGACTACCGCGAGGGCGAGCTGAACAAGGGCGAGGGTGTCTGCATCGACAGATGCGCCGCGAAATTTTTCGATGTCCAGATGAAGGTCTCGGAGATCCTACAAGCGGAGGCACAGGCAAAGGGTGCTGGTGGTGGGCAGGGACCGGGAGGAATGGGATTTGGTGGAATGTAAGAATAGGAAGTGGCAGCATGACAAGAGCTTATGGACAATCGGGGTGATCTGGTTACTTCGGCTTTTGGGATTAGACGCCTTTGGAGGCAGGGGATATATGTCTCCTCCAGGGCTTGTACGTCTTGGGTTGTGGGGGATCTTGGAGGGTGTTCTCTCGGATCTTAGCACTATTGTACTACTATATGTAAAAATTATGACATCGTCGAGCTCATTTACTCCTCCGGATATGCTTCTCTTGGCCTATCTGCTCGTGGATGCCACATCCATACTGGTGTGTGATATTGTAGTAGAGCATTAACTTAATACTGCCATCGGGATTTAGGTATCCATTCTTGTGGGTGAGTAGATTGGGTGCGTTTTGTTGTCCCTCAGGGTTGTAGATGCCGTGGTTGCTACCAGTATGATCTATGCTCCTCTGCACCCTTCTAGATGGATGTTGTATGACTGTGGTAGGGCGATGGGATAGTAGGGGTATTGAAACCGAGTACGGATTGATTACTGGGATAATATATTTGTTCGGGAGGGGTATAATATTATGTAGTTATATTTTTTATTTGCCCATCCCAAAAATGCAGATACAAACATTTAATTATCACGCGAAGGAATATTATAACGAAATCCCACCCTTCCTACCAAGGAGCTGCACCGCAATACATATATCCAAAAGGAAATATCTCATAATAATCCAAGGGTCAATTGTATCATCAAGTGATCTATATTACATCGCCTGGCTATGCATCCACCGTGTGTGGTCCTATTCCAATTCCCGTAAATGTCCTAACTGCCCAATGCAGCCAGCCCTCAGTCTGGAGCAGCTGCTCTAATTCTGTAGCGTGAGATTCAAGATTGTCAACCTGAGTCTCAAACTGAGCGACCCCATCTTCAACATCTGCAACCTTGGACACAAGTGCATTGATCTCATACTCCAATTTGGCTTCCAGCACCTCAATTTTGTTCGTGCCCTCCACAAGGCGGGAGCGTTCTTCCGCCAGCAGATCCTGTGAGCTCTCCTGGATATTATGATAATTCTCGCTGAGCTCGTAATATAGTTTCTGAAATTCTTCCTGGTCCTCCATGGCCTGGGCTTCGAGTGCCTCGACGCTTGCAACCTTGGATTTCACCCACTCGCTAACATTGTTGTTGAGTTCCAGGACTCTATCATGTAGTCGATTCTCGTCTTCGGCTACATACCGTGGGCCAAAAGTATATTCTGTCCTGCCCGCAGGAGCACTTATATCTTGCCACCTTAAAACAGCCTCCGATACATCGCTGAAAGACAAATGGCGGGGCCATCGTGCCTCGTTTCGGGCCTGTCCGTATACGGATTCCACATTGGCAACGCTTCTGCGCCTGTAGAGGAACATATTATCTGGACGGCGTCGCGTATCTTGGGATGGCTCATCCACATCTGCCTTACCGTTGGCGGACCCATTGACGGAAGGTTCAGCAGTGGCGACATCGCCATTGATAATCCCGGGCTTGACCGGTGGGGTGACCTTCCTTTCAACCCTCGATGGTAATATATCAGCCTGTGATGACTCTGATCCTGGCTGAATATTGGCTTTATTGTCACTCGGAGGCGATTCCGAGTCTCGTACTCTAGCCGATTCCTGTGCCCTCGCCGACGTAGTCATCGTTAACGGTGGATACTGGTCCTTTCGATATCCGCCTTGATATTCCTCAGGCTTGGTTTTCCAAGAGAAAGCTTTTCCCATGTTCCCCGGTGTGGCTGAAGCTCCAGTATTTGGGTCGAAGTTTGCAGTGTTCGGGGTAAGATAATAGCCACCATCCCCCTCCATTGCTTCATCCTTTGAATGTTTGCTAGTGTGGCCCCTCAATCCAACAGCGTCCTTTATACGTCCAAAGCCAGAGCGTGCATCACTCATCTTGCCAGTTACGCTCTTGAACACTGTTTTGCGGAGCTGCGGATCCCTCTCATTAGGGGTTTCAGACAGGCTAACCGCCGACCCTGGAGATCGAACTGGATAGATGGTGTTCGTGGTCTCTTTCCTTCGCAACTCATCATCATCCTCAACAGGGGTGACTTCGTTTTTCTTGTGGGACCATACGTAACCGCCAGACGTATCTCGGCTGAAAACCATATTTCCATTTTCTGGCAACGACTTCCCGAAGTTGTCGCCTGTTCCGGTCCTCTTTTGTTTCCCATACCATAGCCATTTCGAGCGGTCGCCATGCACAAGTGATACCAACCGGTCGATATCTAGGGTCTCAATGTCCCCGATACCAGCCTTATCACGCGCTCCAACCATACCCATCATCATCTCACCACCCTTTCCACTGAGCTCGACCACTGTGGACTTCACAGCCTTGGGCACTGCCCAACCCTCGCCAGCCGCGGCCTTTGCTGTGACCCGGCGCAAGCATGCAAGAGTCTGCCTATCAAGCCTGCGAGTACGCTCCAACTTTTGAGATTTTTGAAAGTAAGCGACGCCACGTTTTAGACTGGTGATGTCGAAGGCATCCTTTGCGACAGGCGCACCACAGTAATTAAGACGATTCCGAGCACCCATAAGCATGCCAATGAGCGCAGCTACCGTTGTTGGACCAAGGATTCCATCGGCTGGCTCGATATTGTAATATTCAGACCCAAATTCAGTCCACCAGTCGTTGATGGCCCTCTCCGTAACGTCGCAAAGTAAACCGTCTGCATATTCCTGCTCTAACTTCCCAAACATCATCAAAGCAACTTGACAGAGCTTCACCAACTCAATGACGGCACTGTACAGGTCGATGCGGTCGCTTGTCTTGTACAGCTGATGGAATTTGGCTTGTGTGGCGGCTACTGGCTGAGCGAGACTCAAACCAGACCGCCCTGAGCACCCCAGCCTCTTCAGATTTTCATTGACAATGAAATCCTCTCGATGGCTTTTGATATCACCATCTGGCACAGGAATGACGGTCAGAGCTGAAGGGAAACCACTCAGATTTGTGACCATAAGCATCCCGAGAGGAGTTTCCTTTGGCCTTGCGTGGAATTGGGATATTGCCTTGAAGTAAACCCGGAGGCGTGGAGACCAGACTTCTTCATTGGCCGGCACGCCCAAGACTCCAACTAGAACGGTATGTGTAGGGTCTCCAGTAAAAGTCGTTATGACGAATGTGGGATGTACGCGAGAGCATGCCCATTGCTCAACCAAGTATAGCTGGTAGCCTTTCAGCTGCCCCCGGCGTTCCAATACAACCGTTGCCGAGTCATCTTCGAGATACCTTTACTGGGTTAGCAGTTGACACAAGTATTATCGCATCTTTGAGTGACCAACCTGAATGCTATGGGGTCGGTAAAGACAAATCGTCGGTGGGACGCAGTTGATCCCGACTGCTGTGTATTGGTTTCTGGAGTGCCATGGGTGGCGTTGCCGTCAAGAGAAGCTGGCCCAGGACTCTTTGATGAGCTAGCCTGAATCGAAGACGTTCGAGAGAGAGTCCAGTCTTCTTCACGGTGCAGCCGTGCGTCTGATTGCAAGAAAGAACTGGGTGCCATCTTTTTTGTTCTGGCGGTGTGCCAAAGTCTGGGCGTTCGCCGTACTCAGCGAAGAAATTTCCTGCAAGCCTAGTGACAGGCCGCTCATATCATATCAATGTTCCCTCCTGCCACTGTCGATTGTAGAAGGCTGAGGGCAAATGCTGAATAGCTCCTATCCGAATCATTGTACAAGCATGTGGTGCGGCAGCGGAGACATGAATGCTTTGGAAGCCTGTACGGTACGGACAAAAAGCCACTCAACTTTAATGGAAGCTCTTTTGGTTTGGCAAAAGCTCAGCGTATGGAGCTGGATCGTAGACGAGCTCAACTAGAAAGGCGTTGAGTGTTTGTTTGGATATAGTTATGGCGAGGTCGTGGAAGCTTCGAACTCGATTTGACGTATGGGTAAGGGTAGCATGTGGGGTACGTACCCGCCGGAAGCTTCTTATCGGCGTCTGCGGGCATGACACCAAGGTTCCTCTGACCCCAGTAGTGCGGAAGACGTCCCGGATCCAGAGCGGGTCCACGATGACCAGCATGCCATCAACGACTGAGCTCTGGCGACATCGAATACAGAAGTTCACTGTCCTCTGACCATACGCTGCACAAAGGACCTCACTTGCCCTTCATATTGCAGGGTCATATGGCCCGATGACATGTATATCATCTCTTCAAACCCTCGAAGTAGATGAGACCCTAGGATCCCGACGAAGGTGAACCACTGTGACGGTGGGGTAGCCATTTCAACATGGAAGCGCTTCAATTAGAGCTTGCCCGGCTGCAGAAAGACGCCTCGCTATCACAGAGTATTGAGGATGTCGACAAAGTCTTGGAGCAGCTGTGCAATGCACGGGAGGCAATTGCAGCAGGTTAGCAGCACCCCACAAGCATTCTACGTCAGCACACCGCTGACAGACCTCCAGACTCGAATACAGCATCAATAACCCTTGCCAAGTTGCAGAATCCATTCAAACAGGGACTGGACAGGGTCACAGATGATCTCAAGAAGATATACTCTGCGCATAATAAATATGGAAAGGCGTTGGATAAGGTATGGAACCGATCGTGGTATTGGACATGCCCTTGCTAACTCTTGGTCTTCTAGAACCTATCGCAGAAGTCTCTTCCATCGGAAACCCTCTCGACCGATTATGATGCCCTTGCTTCACATCCGACCCTTATCAACCGGGCTATTGCCATGCATCTCCTCCGCGAAGGCCAGTTTGGCGTTGCATCTACATTCCTCGAAGAGGCACACGCGAGCCCACCGGAAGCAAAACCTACCCCAGGCACGCCAAATCCATACCCCGGTGATGAAGAGGAGTTTACATCTCTCAAGTCTCAAGAGCTACAAGCGAAGTTCGCGAACATGTATGCCATATTGGGACATCTCCGAGAGAGGAACCTGTTGCCGGCCATTGAATGGGCCAGGGAGCACAGTTCCGAACTGGAGAAGCGAGGTAGCAATCTTGAATTCGAGCTTACCAAGCTACAATACGTTTGGCTTTTCCAAGGGCCTCAGGTGAACGGCCTACCGAACGACTCACGGAATGGCCTTTTCGGGGCTATCACATATGCACGGGAAAACTTTGGGCGGTTCCAAGCTCGCTTCCTCCGCGACATTCAGCAGTTGTCTGCAGCCATGGCGTTTGAGTCGAACTTGCAAGACTCGCCGTATCGTCTCACCTTTGAAACCGATAGTGCCTGGGGTGAAGTTGCACAATCGTTTACGCGTGAATTCTGCTCCCTACTTGGGCTGTCTGCAGATTCACCTCTCTACATCTCTGTCACAGCTGGAGCCATTGCACTCCCCACGTTACTCAAACTAGCAAATATCATGAAGGAGAAGCGGACGGAGTGGACGACGCAGCACGAGCTGCCCGTTGAAATACCCCTGCCAAGGTCGATGACTTACCACGCGATCTTTGTCTGCCCAGTCAGTAAAGAACAGAGCACTGAGCAAAATCCTCCAATGATGATGCCGTGCGGCCATGTCGTCGCCAAAGAGAGCCTGCAGAGGCTGAGCAAGGGCCAGCGGTTCAAGTGCCCCTACTGCCCCAGCGAGAGCTTTCCAAGGGACGCAAAGGAGATATATCTATGAGAGAGATCCAAGGTATGGTTGGAGACTATTCACATATATATGTGTAGTATGAGGCATAGGGGACGAGTTACTCTATCAGGGTAAATCCTGGGCTGGGCTTTTGGTGACAGGAGATATAAGTGGACCGAAGCGCCCACATACTCCGTTGAAAGAGAGCCCCGCAACAGAGATCCAAAGTCATGGAAGGCTGACTGACTAAGGTGCCGATTAACAGCACTTTACATACAACGGTTGAGTCAAACTCTGAGATATGTACCAGTGGAATCGGTGGGTTACTATAGCAATGCTACTCGGACCGCATGGACCAAATAGGGCCTTGGCGAGATCCGCCAAAGAGGAGTCCGACATGTCTCAGCGCGCGACGGTTGCATTTTGCAAAGTACATACATACTGCAGGCAGATATAAATATTATTGTTATTGTTTTACATTTTTTTTTGGGCAAGTTCAGTCGCAGAGTTACAGCGCAAGTGAAATATATCTCTCCGGCACAGTAATCAGCTCACCGCACATCCCGCCGAACGCGCCAACGGTCTGCTTCACAAATGCCTTAATGGGGAGAAAAGGGGCAATCGCTCGGGCGAGTGAGAGAGTACAGTAAGGCTCCTCCGCGCAGTCTTTCATTAGATTGCAGATCCCGGGTGGGGCGGGCGCATTTTGTGTCTTTTTCTCAACGCAACGACCGTGACCCATAACATTGATTGTATGTACTCTTTTACTGCCTGTTACAGTAAGAGAAGTTTAAAAGTACTTTTTACAGAGAAAGAGCGAAGGGCAAGATGAAAAATGTTTCTCCGCTAAGTGTCTGGGCGATTGATTTACGAGGCTAGGGAGGGGGCACATCATTTGAGTGGCGGCGGGCATCTCTCTTTTCCCAAGATTTTTTTTTTTCACGTGTGCCACCCGCCAACAGGCTTGGAGTGCTGTTACTCGTGTGTGCGCGCCGTGCGTGTAACGGTGGCAGTAGGGGTAGGGGGGGTGTGAAGGCGATCGGCGCGTTGGATGTGCACAGTACCAGTGGATGAGGGTAGATGAGGGAGGCGGGTTTATGTAATTAATGATGAACGGCATAGGGCAAAGACGGGAAGATGAGGTGCTCGTGGTCATGTGTGGTGATGATGTGAGGTAAGTGGCGATTGTTGGGATGGTGTGGTGGGATGGCGATGGATAGTGGTTACTTTGTTGCTTGGGAGGAGGAGTTGTTGGAGTACTGGAGTTGTTGTGAGTCTTTCGGCGACCTTCTCGTCGCCACAGAGTATAGTATGTGGAGTACCATGGGATGTTATGTACTGTGTGAATGGTGTATACCTGGTAAAGGTGCATGGCTCCAGTCTGAATTTAGAGTAGAGTGTACTTGGTTGCTCATGCTCGTGCTCGTGCTTGTGCTCATGAGGGTGGTGGATGGTTGGATGGTGGATGGCCTAGATGGATTATCAGGATCGTCAAGGATGGTGCATGAAGAGAGGTTGTTGAGCCGTGGAAGGGTTGGTGGTGGTGGGAAGGGGAAGGGCTCGCTCATCCTCGTCGTCGGCACTGCACCTGTGCTGCATCGTTGGTGCGAGACTCTAAAAACGGTCATGCGCCCTTGGGTAGATAATAACGGTACTGTGCAGTACAGTACAGTTGGAGCGTACAGACAGTTCTAAGTATGGTCGTTGATGGTCGTCGATGGCTGTGACACCCCTTACTCACATCTCCGATGCACTCTAGATGCAACTTGAGATGCCATACACTGAGCACATGCACTTCTCACGTAGATAAGACAAAAACGGTGGTGGTAGTCTCTCAAATAGTAGGAGTCTACCAGTAGGAGCCTGCCAGTAGAGCTTTCAGAGCAGATGCATGTATGTACTGAAGTACTGGATATGTGGGTGCTTGGGTACCACATACCCGTATAGCACGCGTATTAGGTACATGCATGTTGCCATTAGTACGCGTATTGTACATGCTGCCATTATGTAGAGAATTATAGTGCTGCATATATTAGTATACGGTAGTTGTGGGAACGGTACTTGAGATGGATGGATGGGTGTGGATGGTAGATGGTAGATGGTAGGTGGGTGGGTGGGTGGGTGGGTGCCCGGGTGGGTGTGAACGAGGAGGGTCTTGCCGTGCTTTGTACTGACTGTACTACTACACTACTACTACCAGACAGGAATAGAGTGGTGAGGGTGAGGGTGAGAGTGAGAGGACGAGGAAGAAGAAGAGGTTCTTTTTGAGACTCAATTGTTTCTCCCCTCCACATACCGTGTCTAGAACCCAATTATACTATGCTGGAGTAGACTGACCGAAGGAGTACTGGAGTATTCCACTACTTTTTTACCTCTACCTCTACCTCTACCACTGCCGCTCGTACTGTAATTCCTAATATATCGATAAATTGGTAAACAGCCAAAGAGCTCTCACAGCCAAACAGTCAAAACAGCCAATCTCCCACGCCACATCCCACACCACATCTCACACCACACTCGTCGCCCTCCCTCAACCACGCTGTTACTCCGTAGGCCACGCCCATTCCATCTCCGTCCCACCTCTCAAACCGCCTCATACAGTACTCTCCTCTCACTAGTAGGTAGAGAGGGTACTCGAGGATAGCCAGGCGAGCATTCGATCGTTGTATCAGTGACCAATCTCCCACGCCCACATCAAGGCTGCTCATCAAGTACTCGTAACTCCAATATTCTCCTGATCAACCTCCTTTTATTGTACCCCCTCTACTCCTCTACTCCTTTTCTGCTTCTTGTGGATACATGTAAAAGTAGAGTCAACACGGACGGCGGAGCTACGCGTCAATTCATTGGCCTGGACCAGACTTGAGAGACCATTGACCACCACCATAGGCCACCACAGGCCACCACAGAGCCACCACAGGCCAAAACTGAAGGTACTTTCACACCACTTACCACCACTTACCACCACCAAAACCACCCCACCGAACCACTAACCAAGTGGATACCTCTCTATTAAATTCGAACTACGGAGTACTCTACTACTAGTATCATTTAACTCAATGGCCCGCTATCCCCCAAACAGCAATCTCCTGTCCCACATCCGCCCTAACCACCCCTAGCCTCGTATGCTTTTTACGCTTTTCGGATGCTTTTATCCCCTTTTAGTCACTTTGCCCCATTACGGCCCCATATAATTTTTTGTAATTTCGTAATTTCCCTACGACAAAACTCTGACTGACACCTCGACCTCTTAGCCTGACAGGCCCAGCTCCATAATCCCTGTCAGTACCTTCCCTACCTAAGCCCACTACTCCTGCTCTTGTCCAATCACAGCCCTCCCTCGTTGCCAATCTAATAAAACCCCGTCGCTTCCGTTACTTCGTTACATTTCTTTCGCCATCCACCATCCCTTCTCTCGCCATTCAAATACTCCCCCTCGCGTACTTCTTCCCAAATTCTTTTTTTTTTCTACTCATCCCAACCTTTCTTCCTTACCAAATACCCTTTATTTACTCCCATTTCCTCTTGGGCAGCTCTTATAATCTCTCTAATCCAATTCTCTTCAAACACCATCACAATGTCTGAGATCCAAAAGCCAGTTGAGGAGGTCGTCGCCGCCGTCGAGGCCGCACCTGCTGAGGTCGTCGCCGCACCTGTCGAGGAGGTTGCCCCAGTTGAGGTCGCCCCCGTCGAGGGTGCCGCTGCCACCACCGAGGAGGCCACCCCAGAGGCCGCTGTCGAGACCCCAAAGAAGTTTGAGGGTGAGGGTGTCATCGGATACAAGGCACCAGGTGGTTTCATCAAGTAAGTTATTACGCAGGTCGAGATCGTATGACACGAAATCGACTCATTTTATCACATGTTTATAATAAAATACTAACCCATATATCAGGAAGCTTGCTGGTTTCCAGAAGCGCTTCTTCTGGTTCGGCACTGATGCCGTTGAGGTGAAGAGCCTCTCCAACTACCTCCGTGGCGAGAAGCTCGAGGCTGGCAACCACAACGCCGCCTGGGCTTCCCAGACCGGAAAGGGTCTCCTCTACTTCAGCAAGCAGGCTGGAGAGAAGAGCGCCCCAGTTGGCCTCATCAACCTCGTAAGTGATACACAAATTCACGTGCTTTACGCTAAAGACATGGACTAACAAATATTCACAGGCCGACATCACCGACATCAAGGAGGATGGCACCGTTGAGTTCTCTTTCGTCAGCAACAGCCAGAAGCACGTTTTCCAGGCCGCCAACCTTGTCGACCGTGACAGCTGGGTCGCTGCCCTCAAGGAGAAGTCCGTCGAGGCCAAGGAGAGCACCGAGGCCATCACTGGCAGCGAGGGTTACAAGGAGCAGCTTGCCAGCTTGAGCAAGCCTGCCGTTGTCGCCGCCAAGGTTGAGGAGAAGAAGGAGGACAAGAAGGAGGAGAAGGCTGTCGCCGCTGAGGAGCCCAAGACCGAGGAGGCTAAGGAGGAGACCAAGGAGGAGAAGAAGGCACGCACCAAGAGCCGCTCTGCCAGCCGCAAGCGCAACTCCATCTTCGGTGGATTCAACTTGAGCAGCAAGAAGGAGGAGGCCGTCGTCGCCGACAAGGCTGTCACCGAGGAGGAGCCAGTTGCTGAGGCCGCCCCAGTCGAGGCCGCTGTTGTTGAGGAGGCTGCTGCCCCCGTTGAGGCCCCTGCTGCTGAGGCCGCCGTTGTCGAGGAGGCCGCCATCCCAGAGACACGCCCCGCTGCATCCAAGCGCCACTCTTCCCTCTTCGACTTCAAGTCCCGCTTCGGATCCAAGAAGGCTACTTCTGAGGCTACCCCAGTTGTCCCAGCCAAGGATGACGAGGTTGTGACCAGCACCGAGGCCCCAGTTATCCCTGCCGTTGAGCAGTCCGAGCCCCTCGCTACCAGCATCGCCAGCCCTGCCACCGTCCCCGCTGAGGAGGTTGTTGCCGGAGAGCCTGTTGCTGAGGTCGCCCCCGAGGCCACCAAGGCTGAGAAGCGCAAGTCTGCCCTTCCTTTCGGTCTTGGACAGAAGAAGGAGAAGCTCGAGAAGGCCATCGAGGCTGAGGGCGAGAAGGTCGAGAAGGCCCTCTCCCCATTCGCCAAGCTCCGCCAGACCGTGAAGCACAAGACCTCGCCGAAGCCCGTCGAGAAGGCCGCTGAGACTGAGGCCGAGGCCCCAGCCGCAACTGAGGCCACCGCCGAGACCACCGTTGAGGCCGCCGCTGAGGAGGCCGTCGTCGCTGCACCAATCCAGACCTCGACCCCCGTCGTTTCCGCCACCGCCTAAACGATAAATTAATGAGTCCTCATCTCCGTCGTTCTGGATCGCATCTCGTTACCATACCCCACGATACCACCTTGATTTTGCATCAGGTCTGTTTTGTCATTGCATTTTCTGCTTGTGTTGATACCCCTATACCCAGGCTGTTTCTCTCATCTGCCGCTAGGGCACACTCACTCCATAATACTTAATATATTTGAGATTGTCCTGTTATATACATACTTCTATCTATGATTGTGATTGCATTGTAATTTGTAGACGTTATTTTGGCCATGTACTTTGCTGTTTACTTTGTAAAAGTAATATCGGTTGCTTATAGTAGGCTTGTAAAACGATCAACGTTGAATCTGCGGGAGGCGTTTCTGAGTTGGATCAGTCGCTTATAATAAGTCAACTCAACCACATGTTCATGTCACCCATAATTATACACACTGACACCATATTATGTGAGATAAATCATCGGTTCTACGAGCTCCAGTTACTATATTAATAGGCATTTAGAGAAGATCCCTACTTCAAAATTGGTTGGTTGAGTCGAAATACCCAATGAGTGGTATTTTTCTGCCCATCACTTGCACGAGTCTTCCACAACAGCTCACAACAGCTTCGTGCGGCACAAGTATAACCTGAGTTGGCTTATCTTAATGAGTATATCATATTCAGCTCAATCACGATTATCCGTCCCAAATAAGCCGTGGTTACTACATAAGTTATCACAGATATCGCAAGGTGCCACTCCTAGTTAAACTGTGGAGAGAGGCGGACAGGACCGCCCACGCCAAAGATGCATTGGCAAAATTGGCTATGCAGATAAAGTTTGAGTTTCACGCAATGTAGAACTATGCAAGATGAGTATGATTAGTTAACTGTCACTACAGCTCCTGTGCGCCATCTATTAATAAAATTATAAGCATCGTTTTAACTGTTGCTGCATTATATGTTCTAAGATTGATTTATCACTAATATCAGAACTGCCACTCGCCCTACACCCACCACGTACTGAGCGCCTTAAAACCTCATGCATAAACGTTGATACAAGAATGCCAACATGAACAACACATCTCCACCTTTGACACATCTGCATTCACAGCCAATTAAGCAGATGCAATATTTCGAGGTGGAAGGCACGCTAAACTGCCCTCCTTTTTGTCCTAGTGAAGGCCATCATTACACAGCATTTAATTGTCACCGTGTCTCAGGGTCATTAATCAACATGAGGCTGTGATCTACGCAATTTTGTTGGCTTTGCATTTTCATTTCTATTAAATAACGATATGATCCCAGCCAAGTCCGCTGCTTCGCACATTAGCGATAACAACGTATTGGCATCACCTGAAATTAGTGGAAATTACCTACGCCAGGGTACAAAAGTGGCTTGGGGGGGGGAGGGGGGGAATGATAAACTATGGGTTGGATTTTGTGAGTGATGATGCCCAACATGTGTTTGTGTTCTGTTGTATACCTACCGCCCGCCTATGCTAAGAATATATAGGCTCTATGTGCAACTGGCTGCCAAAAGTATCGAAGGGAACATGACGAGGTTTCCGATGATTGCGAATGTTCAGAGAAAGGTGGAAAACTAAGGTGTAGAGCGGAGTTTCTGAAGAAGGCGGTTTTTTGGTTACAGGGAACTTAACGTAAGTCATGGCGTAAGCGGCTACATGGCGTAAGCGGCTATTCTGAAAAACCCACCAAAATCCAGGACAAAAGTACCAAACTAAAACCCAACTGCCAACAATGCCCACCTAACTAGAATGGTTAGACGGAGGAATAACCAGGCTCAAGAGCTTGATTTACGACTTTCTGAAGCAGTTTTAGGAATTCAAACCAAAAAATATAAATCTGCAAATGCTGCAGCTATTGCTTTGAACCTACGGCCTGATACTGTGCGGAGACGTGTACGTGGCATACTAACGCGTAAGGAAGCGCGTCAACAACAGCAACTCCTATCAAAAAATCAAGAAAAGACACTTTTAAAGTGGATAAAAGAGCTTATAAGTAGTAGCTATGCTCCTAGCTATCAGATTTTAAGACAGGTAGCTAATGAAGTGCGTACAAATAGGTGTTGCATTTACTAAGGTTAGAGCATACAAACCTAACAACTACAAACTTAACAACTACAACCCTAACAACCTTAACTTCAAATACCTAACTTATCTCTTAGACAAGAGTAGGTTCCACAATTTATTCAAAGGCATCCTAACTTAAGAGTTAAGTTAGAACGTAGAGTTGAGGCACAAAGGATAAATGGGGTCATAAAGCAGGTGTTAAAGGGGTAGTTTAACGCGTATAAGAGCCTTATAATAGAGCAAAAAATCAAAAACTATAACACCTATAATATAGATGAGACTAGATTTTCAATTAGAATAATGTAATTAATAAGAATTATCATGGATTTAAGCCTTAGGACGCATTTTCAAGCTCATCTAGGCTAGTAGGAATAGGTGTCTGCTATTAAGTGCATCTATATGAATAGAATAGCTATTAACCCCCTCATTATCTTTAAGGGATAGAACATACTATAGAGCTAGATTCTAAAGGACGTTATAAACAAATGGCACTTCTCTACAAACACAAAAGGATAGACAAGCAATCTTTATGGATTAGAGTAGCTAAAATGCATTTTTAAGCCTTCTATAAGGGAAAAAGCAACATAAAATAGATGACTAACATAGGTTGTAGTGTAACTGGCTACATGTGTAACTAGCTATTCTAAATCCCCTACCAAAATCTAGGCCTAATCCACTAAACCACCAGCTTAGAAAATCGAAAATAAGTCCTTAATTACAATGCCAATTCATCTAATTTGCTGTCATATAGCTCTTCCTTACCCTCTTCATCTATTTCCTTAATTATAGCTTCGTTTACAAGTTGTGGGGTTGTTCTATGTCTCTGTGAAGCTGTTGCTATTGCTGCTTCTACTTCTGTGACTTGCGACTGTAGTTCTTTAGTAGAAATGTGAAATTAACCCTTTAAAACAGCTCTTTTACCCTTATTCTGTACTCTATGCTTCTGAATAATTAAGCGTAAGTTATCTATCTCTCTCTGTTAAAGGATATTATGTGTATTAAGCTGTTCTGTCTCGTCTACTAACTTATGTATATATTGCTTTGTAGGTATGTTTAAAACTCCTTGATTTAAGGCTGTAGAGAGCATAGAATTCACTTTTTAGAGAGCATTAAAATTAGGTAGACTGCTGTTTAGAAATACTTTATCAAAAATATCATGCTCTATAGGTGTCCTTAGCCGTTCTATAATGTCTGTTATAGGAAGCATAGCTATGTGAATGACTGTTTGTAGTTGAAATGGCTATAGCCCACTCCCTCTCTAAGCAGAATTAATATTTGAATTTGAAAAAGCAGCTGCTCTTGCTTATATGTATGCATCCATTCATTCTAACTTCTATATACATAGGAGTTACGCCTCATTAAGGTGTAAGAGGGTAGTTATAAGGTGTTTTTTTAAAGGTCTAAAAATTGTAACATCAAGTGGTTATAACACATGTAAGGTATGTAGAGGTAGTATAAGGAGTGATATTTAATTCTATATATAGTATGATATAAAGCTTCTACTTATATGGCTATTATAGCTATTATAAATAAGGAGCCTTTGTTATAGTTTTCCATTTTATGTTGCTTTTACTCTTATAGAAGGCTTAAAAACGCATTTTAGCTACTCTAATCCATGAAGATTGCTTGTCTATCCTTTTGTGTTTGTAGAGAAGTGCCATTTGTTTATAACGTCCTTTAGAATCTAGCTCTATAGTATGTTCTATCCCTTAAAGATAATGAGGGGGTTAATAGCTATTCTATTCATATAGATGCACTTAATAGTAGAGACCTATTCCTACTAGCCTAGATGAGCTTGAAAATGCGTCCTAAGGCTTAAATCTATGATAATTCTTATTAATTACATTATACTAATTAAAAACCCTATCTCATCTATATTATAAGTGTTATAGTTTTTGATTTTTTACTCTGTTATAAGGCTCTTATATACATTAAACTACCCCTTTAACACCTGTTTTATGACCCTATTTATCCTTTATGCTTTAACCCTACATCCTAACTTAACACATAGGTGTAGATGGTACTTAATGAATCGTGGAACCTAATCTTGCCCAAGTGGTAACTTAGGTATTTGAAGTTGAGGTTGTTGAGTTGGCTAGGTTAATTAGGTCGGTTGGGTCTGCTAGGTCTGCTGCTAGGCTGGTTGATTTAATGGGGTCTGCTAAGCCACTAGTTAGAAATAGCTGAGTCTCTAGATTATGGCAGGTTTGATGGGTTGGTTGCTGACTTTGCTAAGCTGGTCAACTCCACGGGTCAGCTCACTCACCTGGGTTTAGAAGACCTGACACTTATTTGACCAGACTTCCTCTACAACCTCACGTAATATCTAATGGCTAGGAGCGTAGCCACTTGCTATAAGGCCCTTTATCCACTTTAAGAGGGTTTCTTCTTAGTTCTTAGATAATATTTGTTGCTTGTAACGCGCTTCTCTACATGTAGCACATCCTTTGATGCAATTAAGGACTGTATCTAGCCTAAGATGTAAGGCTTTTGTAGCATCATTTGTAGATTTATATAAACTAGATTTAACCCTTAACGTAAGTCGTGGCGTACTGGCGGGAATGGCGTACTGGCGGTAGTGGGGTTAGGACCACCCCATCAACAGCTTTAAGAAAAAATCAATTCAATTTCTACAGCCCTAATTCATCTATATCATCATCAGAAAGCTCCTCTTCGCTCTCTTCACTCTCTTCTTCACTCTCATCATCAATTAAGTCAATTATTGATGTGATAACTTGCGGTGTT
>KV454753.1:0-47761 GCA_001662585.1 Pseudogymnoascus sp. WSF 3629
ATTTGCGCAAATAGCCTCTTATTATCAGTTGATGTTCTATCCTCCCGAGGAATTTTAATAGAGACTATAGCTCCTACATTAAAGTGCTGAATATCGTGCTTCTTAGTATACTTGCGTATCATAGAAATCCTTGCTCGTTGAGTAGCTACTATAGCTTTCTCAATTACAGGATCAGGTGTAGCCCAAAGCTCAGTTCTAGGCTGAGCTGGCACCCGAGCCTGGGTCCCACGCCAGAGTTTGGAATTGAGCTCTGGCGCTCGCTCTAACTCTGGCTCAGAACTGGTTCTGAGCTGAGAACTAAGCTCTCGCTCTGGCTCTCGTTCTAGCTCAGAACCAGAACAGGTTCCAAGCTCAGAACTAAGCTCTTGCTCTGGCTCTCGTTCTGGCTCGGAACCAGAACCGGTTCTAAGCTCAGAACTGAGCTCAGAACTAAGAGCTCTGGTTTCGAAGAGCTGAGCTTAGGCTTGAGATCTAGCCTGAGAATCGAGTGGGTAGAGCTCACTCTCGAAAATCGGGGCCAGCTTTGGGTCTTCCTGCTCAACTCCAATTGAGAGATCCTTCTAAGCCTGGCTATTAAGCCAATTAATATGTGAGCTCCGCTCTCGGAATAGAAGCTCAGCTGGCGCACACCTAATTGTAGAGTGGATTTGGGTGTTCATTACGAGCGTGACCTTAAGTAGCCCATCTTTCCATTCTGTAGAACCATGGTCCATTTTCCACGCCCGTAGCTTATTCTCAACAACTCCATTTGCCTACTCAACTAGGCCTTGCGTTTGTGGTGATCGTGGTGCTCCATTTACAACCTGAATTCCATACTTCCGTAGAAGAATAAGGAGAGCTCCCTTAAATTCCTTCCCATTATCAGCCTGCATAATCTTCGGAGGTAAGAAAGCTGCAATAAAGAGAGCAAAGCAGTCTGCAATCAGCTCTGCATGCTTGCTCTTTAATGGATATAGCTGTGTATATTTTAAGAAGTGATCCTTTATGTGTAGAATCCACTTATACTGTCCTGACGGCTCGTGTCGCATATCAATTAGGTCGATTTGAACCCTCTCCCACGCTCTCCCACTTATAATAGGAACTAATGGTGCTTTTGTTGTATTTGGCCGATTAAGTGTACAGTTCTTACACTGTTTAAGTATGAACTCAACATCCTTCCGCTTTATTCCATAGTATTGCTGTTTAATAGTAGGCCAAACCTTATTACGCCCTGCATGTAGAAGCTTAAGGTGCTCTTCTGTAATAATATCAAATATCTCTGATTTTAGAACAACATATCGAGGGTTTTGGTAGGAAGCATCCCTTTTCTTATATAGCTTATTATTAAGAAGCTCAAAATCGGATTGCGCACGGTGTTTAAGGCTCATAGACTCCTGATCTATTAATTTGAAAGCGATTGGATCATATAGTATTGTATATATATCGTTCCATTTCTGGTCTGAGAGTTGCTCGCGATTTGAGTAAGTCGGGCTGCTTAGATAGGCCTCAAAAGCAGTGCGTACGTTATTTGGAAACGGGTTAATAGAAGCAATAGTAGCTGTAGCCATAGCTTCATTAATGGGTTGTAGAATACAGAATATAGAATACGGAAGATTTGAATTTTCTACTATCTACACCGCTACTTGGCCGGAGGGCCGGCCTACTCAAAAAGTGAAAAATTGGTGGCAGGGCCGGCCCGTTGGCCAATGGGCCGGCCACTTGGCCAAGTGGCTGAATTGGTCGCAGGGCCGGAACATATATATGCTGTGGTTTGGAGGGGGTGACGAGATATGATTTGTATTTTGTATGTAACCATACGATGGGATCTGGTTGAGATTTATGGGCCTAGGGGCGTTTTAGGTGTAGGTGAAGTAGAGAGAATTTCCTCTAAAATGTTATAACTCCTCGCGTGCTGAACCTACATGCTTTCTTCGTGGTGCTTCTGCTGTACCCTGCCCCTCGACTGACAATGCCCCCTTGAGAAACAACCGATCCAGCTCCTCCGCAGCTGTCTTGTTGTTTACCTTCAACATCAGAAAGAACTGGTTCTGCACTTTTCGATCCCACACCCACCGATTCGCCCCATCGGCGTCGACGTGGTTGTATCCATACTCATTTCCGTATTTAAACAACCCCCCCAGTCCACCAATGGCATACAAAATAGCCAGTGGATCCCAAGAAGAGGCCGGCTCATAGTACGAGTAGTAAATATACGCCATTCGCACTGGATCCGTCTTTGGCCCTGCAGACATAAGCTCTCCGCCCGATTTGACATCCTTGCCAACGTCGTCACCGACAAAAACCATCCGCCCATCCCACGTATTAATAACGTGTTCGGCGAGACTGCCATTCGAGCCCCAGAAGTTCCAACTACGACCCGACGGGTAGCCACCACCCATAACAACTAGCTCGGCAACCTTGCGGGCGGCAAGATCACGGCCACTTAGGTCCGAATAGGAGTCGGCGGTCGAGTTCAGTAGTCCCGAGAGCTGCCATTTGATTAGACCACCACATCTGTGGTATAAGGCCGTAAGACTCACATTATCGAGGAAACCAATCGACGCAATAGTCACGCTTCCATCCTCAGCCTCACTCAGAACCTTCCGGTACAGCGCCACGGGATCCCAGGCCTCATCGGCATGTCCCCATGGCAGGGTCCCGCCTGACCAGTGGAAGGCGACTTTGCTTGTGTACTCACCCAGGGAAAAGTACCAGCTGTCGAAGAAGGTGGCATTTATTAGCGGACGCCTGATCCCGATTGGGATCTTGGGATGACCGTAGTGAGCTAGGATGGCTGAGGCGGCGAGAGCGGAGTAGGTGGATGGGTGATTGATGTTGACGGCTAGGAGGTTTACGTTTGGGGAAGTTGCTGCAAGCAATAAGGCGCCGGCATCACTGTTTGACTGTCAGAGATGTGTTCAATGTGGTATGGGAATTGCCCCAGGTGCTCACTCCACATCGCTGAAGAGGTCTGTGTCGATTATAAGGTTCTTCTTCTGGGCAGCGATAGAGACAGTGATACCAATGAAAAGATAAACGGCAATATAAAAGCTTTTCATGTTATCGGCTTAGTTGCCAGGATTTAAGTTCCCGTGTTCTTTGTCATGTGTTCCATGTCGTTGGCACCGCAGCGATATTTATAACTATAGTTATGGTAACTTACATAAGCCGTGAGCCTTGGCTTGATCCCAAATGCTCTCATATCTACGACTCTAATTGATCTGCTAGCGGTAGGCTGTAATAAAGCTCTAGGTGCTCGTTATACCCAATTGTGTTAGCGATCGCGAGTCTAAAGGTGTAGACTCTGTGGGCTTTTGCTTCCTTTTGTTTACAACTTCACATCAATGAAAGTTCTAACATCTCATCACGGTCTATTAATCTGAAGGCGAGATAGTGTAAGCTCCCCTATATATAGTGCTGGCTACGAATATTATTCATACTGATGCATATTAGTTACGAGTAACGGCTTCTCGAGCCATCAACTGGTCTATCCACATATATACCACATATATACCACAGATCATGGACAACACTCATAGAATGCTGTCTTCACCGACAAAGCTGTACGAGTATAAGTCTCTCGAAACAGCTGAAGGAGTCAGACTTGTCACAATCCTTCCGGGACAATTCGAGGATGATCTCCAGATCGAGATCCATCACGCTTTGTTACAACTGCCGGATGCAGCTCCTACCCAGAGATTGTCCATCAACCAGCTCCAAGAAACGTTGTCGGACGGATGGCAAGTCTTCGAGACGGTAGAATGCAAATATCTGTTCTGGAAACACATCACGGGAGAAACATCATGGGATCACCCAAACCCCGAAGTCAGTCGTATGCTCTATGCGCCACCGCCAAACTACCCAGACGAGACATTCATGCCTAAATATGAGGCGCTGTCATCCGTATGGGGCGACAAAACCCAGCAGGTCGAAATAACGGTGGTCAATACAGCGAAGGCGACAGAAGAGCAAAGTAAAATTGAGGTGCAGCTTGACCTCGCCGGCGCCATCAGACAGCTTCGGCACACGGATCGGATTCGCACGCTTTGGATCGACGTGATATGCATCGACCAGAATGACAAAAGTGAGAAGGTCGCGCAGGCCAAGCGCATTGGGCGGGTCTATGCGCTAGCATCAGCTGTAATCGTATGGCTCGGCCACGGCGGAGACAGCGCTGTTCTTGGTCTCGAGACCCTGGCGAAGTTTGGGGGCGAGATCCAGCACACTATGGATGACTTCTGCTTCGCCACCCCGCAGGCCACTTACCCGGAGTGGTTCAAGGTGAACACGGTACCGCCATTTAGCATTGACGAATGGATCGGAGTAGTCGACTTGCTTAGGCATGCCTGGTTTCATCAGCGTTGGTAGCGGCAGGAAATCCAGATGGGGAACCGAAATCGCGTTATGATGTGCGGGGGGTCCGTGAAGCCGTGGGAAACGGTTCGCAAGGCAATTACGGCTTTGTACGGACGTGAATCGCTCCCCCGTACTGTGGTCGGGTTGATCGATGAGTGTTACTGGTTAGCTGATATAAAGGCGGCCTTTGGCGTGGATGCTATTCTCGGTATAGAACAATCGACAGAACCTATAAAAAACACCAGCCCATCGTGGACCCCGGATCTCAAAAAAGTCGAGGACGCCAATACATTGTTGTGGCAGGTCAGCACCGGAGTTTCTAGATCTGAGGCACGCTACTTGACTGGTCGTGTGTTAGAAGTGCATGGGGTGGTCTGCGGTACTGTTGAAAGCGTATTTACGCCTGACTGGACCCTGGATAGTTCAAGGCTACCGGCGCTATTACAGATGCTAAATGGGTATAATTCTGTGGCCAAACGGCTACAAGATTGCGATATCGAGTTGATAGATGAGCTTGTGCGCATAGTATGTGACTGCTTCACCAAAGATCGGCTCCCGGTCAAAGCGAGCGTGTGGGATCAGCAAGAGGTTCGCAAGCTGTTTGACGCCGCATTAGGACATGGAGTCTCGAATAGCCCCATCGATATTAACCTATGGGCACGGCTTAAGGCGAGAAACCAGGGCCGTAGCCTTATTGTCAGCGACAACGGACTGATTGGGAAGGTCGGAGCTGACCGCGAGATGGCCCGAGCAGGTATGTTTTAATGCTCCGTAACTTCCAGACCAGCTCGCCATATATTAATACGAGACAGGCGACTTAATCACCACAATACTCGGACGGAACTCTCCGTTGCTCCTCCGGCCTGCTGGTAACGACTCTCATGTCGTCGTCGCAGGCTCTATGATACCTGGTCTCGTCTCTGTGACTCCATTTCTATCTTAGGCTCGCTGCCTAATCCATGGAAGACGCAGTTGCTAGATCAACCCGGTCACCCCGAGCCACAGCCTCATTACGTCAATCCAGACACTGGCGTCACGACCCGCGAAGATCCGCGACTAGGCCCGCTGCCAGCCGATTGGGTCCGCGTTCAGGGCACGTGGCAGGCTTCGCAGCCGGGTTTCGTGGATCATTTCAGGAACGTGGTGACGGGAGAGGTGGTTCACTGGGATCCGAGGCTGGATGCGGATGCGCTGAGGGATAGAGGGGTTGTGATAAAGACGTTTCTGTTGAAGTGAAGTGGTGTTACCTGGTGATGCCTTAAGACTGAGCCAAGGGGCTAGATCGGCAACCCCGTTCTTTGTTTCAGCGCGCAAATTTTTAAGCATGTGCTATACGAGCCATTACCTAGAGCAAAAGACGAAAAATGCCACTGTTTTGAGACCGGGTGAATACGAAAATTTATGCGCGCAACTACCATTATTGTTTTGAGAACGGGACGGGTGAATACGAGGACTCATGCGGCGTAAATAAACGCTGACCCCACAAGGCGCTAAATATAGGATGCCCAGTATTTAATGGTCCAGACCACCTCATGGACACTTAGATAATCAAATCGGCCATCATAAACGCCCTCAACTCAAAATGAAGCCGTTTCGTTTATCATCTACAGATGACGAGCCGGAATACCACCTCGCATCCGCCGATGACGTCCGCATCGCCCTCGCGAAATGGAAACGGAGATACTGCATCTTAGCAACCCTCTTCGTCCTCACCATCCTTCTCGTCGTGGCATATATTCCAATGTCTGATAGCCCAGCACCTGGGGCGGTCCGCTCAGAAGCATATTTTGGAAATAGTGTGTTCTCGTTCATTGTCGACGGTTCAAGGCACTCGGTGGAGTGCATAAAAGAGTTGGAAAGAGGCTAACAGACTCGTGCAGTCCCGAAGGAGATGGTCAAATTCAGGCTGGATGAGGCATTTGTAAATGCAGGGTCGGGCACACCAGGCAACCGGTCAGTGTGGGACATGCTGTTTCCGCGTATGCTATTTATTTTCTCTCGTCGGGTGTTTCTTCGAGGGGATCTATTCCCTGGTGTAGTCTAGTTAGGTGCTCAGGGGCTTTTGCTAACGACACTGGACTTATAGTTGGCGGAGGGTTCGTAGAAGTTCAGAAACCGTGGAACTACGGTTTAAGGGGGGGGTTCCCGGTCCCAAACACCAAAGTGGCGACAGAGATATACTCGATCTCAATGTTCCACCAGATCTATTGTCTGGTAAGGCAGCTCCTCATCCCCCTTCAACGCGCCCCCTTCAGCGCACCCCCAGCTATACTTTCCAGCCGTTACTAAACACGGGAATAGTCAATACTCAAGGACGCCTTCGGTCGCGACAGAGACGTGAGCGAACACCAACCGGCGGAATATAACTTGGGTCACTGCTTCGACTATCTGCGTCAGGCGATCATGTGTACGGGCGATACAACGCTGGAAACGGCACTGGTGAACGCAGATGGCGATGTGATACCTGGTTTCGATGGATGGGGCGATGTGCACGAGTGTAGGAGTTATGAGGCGATATTTGATTTTGCGGAGGCGCATAGGGTGAAAGACGACACTTGTCTTATGTAGGTTGTAGGATAGGCATAAGTTTAGTACTTGCCAGAGGAGAATATATTGATATCTTAATATGTGAAAGCTGAGTAGCCTGCACTGTATCGGTTGGCTTCTATACCGTCATCTCCAAAAAATTTTTGTGGAGATCTATGTATTTGCCTTCTATTTCACTTAGTCAAACAATCGCATGAATTGGAACTGAGAGACCGTAATTCGGATTCATACAACCGGTTTCTTCATAAAGACGCCGTCTAGAGGCCAGATTCTACCATCGTCGGTCCGGTGCTGGATATGGCCTTCGCTGTATCTCCAGGCCTTATATCCACATCTCTCATACCAATCCTCGGCTGATATCTGTCTACAATTAGCTCACCAATTTCGATTTAATTGAAAGGGGATCTGTTACCTTAGGCTTCTGTTGACCCATATCTTCCCATATATCTGTTCTATTCCAGCTACTGTTTGCTAGAGTATCAAGAGACAATGTCTTCGCACACAATGGCTCGTTGATGGCCTGGCTCTCGACAGCGTCAAGGGCGGCCCGGCCGAGCCCACCTCCATGAATAGCGCGGGAGATGTAGAGAGTAGTGATGCAGTAGAGTCTTTGTGAGGCATCTGCCTGGCCAGGGTTCGGGCTCTCTGAGTCGAGAGAGATATGGCCCACGGGGACGAATGAACGTGAAGAGGGTGACCGTGGCTTACCAGCCAAGGAGGTGGCGGTGTCAAGAATGGGTGTGGCGTCTTCGGGGTACTTTAGCAGGTGCTGGGCGAGCTTTGTCTCCTTTTCTGGGTCTTCCTCAGATAAAACCTGCGTTGATAGTTAGGATTATATATTACAAAATACGGCCACTTGCAATATTCGCATTGTATGGCTACAATCTCAAGAGGCGAAAAGTAAAAATTCGATGAAGTATTGCTTTTTTCAGATCTTATAAACCCCTCGCAATATTTCTTAAACAAAATGAGAAACTCACAACCCACTGAAGACCCATCTTCCCCTCTCTCTGCAAGACCCGCCACCCTTCGATATAGTCCTGTTTCCACCCGCATGCAATTCGGTGCTGAACCATCCTCTCGGTATGGGCTGGGGATTCCGGGTCCCAGGCTATCAGATCGACCTTGGCCCTCACCGGCATCTTCACAGTGCTTGGCGCCAACATGTTCTGGGGTTATACAGTATATGTGGTGCATACAGCCAGCCCATCGGGGAAAAGATGACAATCCTGGTGCTACATCGGAATGTCGGATTTCACGTGACTCCACCAGCAATTTACAACGGGAAAGCGCAACACAGTAAGACGGCGGCACCACTCCGGCGTCTTACCTCCACCACATCGCTTACCAGTTCCCCTTCTGGTCTATTTGTCAACCCCCCACTCACCTGCGTAGGCTCTGTCCATCATGCTTTGACATGCTTTGACTGTTTCCACCCGCCTCATGCGTCCCATGCGCCACCGGCCCCAGCATTTATCCCCCAATGGAGCGCGCTTGACCGCGTAGGACTGTCATCTCGCTACCCAGTCCTTCTGATTGAGCGCTGCAACCGAGGATCGGCGTCGTTTTGATGTTCTACATCCACAAGGCCAATCGCGCGTTCCGCCTGTTCAGTTGCGCGCCGGCGTGGCGTGGCCGTGGCGTACGCGGTGAAGAGGCTAATTATGCCATGTAGACGACCGGGACGGACAGTGTTGTTTTGGGGGATATGACCGAGGCTAGTTGATGTGTGATTCTTTGTTGGGGGAAGGTTTTGGATGGCAGTTGGCAAAGACCATGGGATGGATGGACAGAGTGTAATTTGGGGCCAGATGGATTAGGTCACAGACGGCGTCCTTACATGGATCTCTAGGGTTGCAATCCTTCTCTTCCTTCTTGGCTCGCTGCGTGTGTACTTTTAGGACTTTGATTGGACTTTTGGAGGGATCAATATAGCCGCAGCAAGCTAGGGACTGAAGCCTGAAGTAAGGATTCCTGGAGGCCGTTTAGTCGATGCAAGCCAATACCTTGGGAGGTGACGCAAATGTTACTTTCTGACAGCCCCACAGCGGCCTCGATAGTGCCCGCTGCCTCATCCCAGTACTTCGTACATAGGGCGGGATAGTGTGCCCCGATGGTATAGTGCTAGAGGTCGGTTATTACTTAAAGTGTGCCCCTCTTGCTTCGGCTAGGGGGGGCCAAGTTGACCTTCTTTCGACGACGTCGAGGATCTGACTGCTACTGCAAAGATATATATGCTTTTTCGTGCCGTGCTCCCCACTGCTTGAAATCGACTGGCGGGCAGCTTGATCGGTATGCAGGCTATACGTGTGTTGGACTCGTCCTGACATATAAACTTTGAGATGCGGCCGTAATACCGATGAACTGCGCTTGCTGTATGAGGAACGGAGAGGGCCACGCCTTACATATCCTGGGTAGCCATTGACCCTACCAGAGGCGTTCACCGAGTCCCTGTCGGTTACTAAAGTTGATATTTGGAGGACCGATCTCCTGTTCGCATATATTACCAGGTCACCCAGCTCCACCCTTGGCTCCTGTCTCTTTCCCTGGCGTAGAGCCATATATTACGGCGCAACCGTATATTGGCGCTGCCATCCTCCGCCGCAATGTCTAGTAGCAACCCGGATAGTCTCCGTTGCCAAAAGGAATTTGAGTCACAAAGGGCGAGCAATATCGACCTTCAAGCGCCCGAGAGCCCCGAAATGGATATTACAACAACGTCTGAGACGGCGGCCCCTTGCGTCGGATCCGAACCCAACAAAGACACCCAGAGTCACGTTGTGGCCACGAGTACGGCTAACAAACATGCTGTGCCATGGCCTCACGTGGAACCCTGGAGGAGGAATGTTGCACTGGCAGGGTATGTTCCTCACACCAGGATAACTCAAATCTTCTTCAATGCTAACCTTATATCCCAGTATCTTTGTAGGGGTATTCTTCTCGACTCTGGACACGACTGTCATCGGGACGGCGTTGGTCAGCATCGTAGAGGAACTCGGGAGCTTTTGGCTATCGCCATGGATCGTCCTGGCCTATCTCCTGACATATATGAGTAAGTCGCCCTTCGATCATTGTGTCGCGTCCCCCTAATCCTCCCAGGTTTCGCAATGGCCATTGCGCGACTAAGCGATATATACGGCCGCAAATTTATTATGCTTGTCTCCTGGGCGCTGTTCATGGTTTTCTCCCTCGCCTGCGCCCTCTCGCACACCATCCGCCAGCTCATCGTCTTCCGTGCCTTTCAGGGCCTCGGCGGTGCAGGCCTCTACTCCATGGGCATGGTCATGATCGCCGAGGTCCTGGATCCATCGAAATTCGCGGCCGGCGCGGCGTGGATCGGGCTCACAGTCGGCGGGTCAGGGGTGTTAGGTCCTATCTTGGGTGGTGCGATATCGAATCAATCGACGTGGAGGTGGATTTTCTATATGAACCTACCATTTTCCGTAATCGCCATGGCGTCCATGTTCTTCATCTGGCCGGCTAGCGCGAAGACTTCTGACAGCGGCAAATGGCGTACGTTCCTGGGCATCGACTTCATTGGTATACTGCTCATGATGGGAGGCTCGGTATGCTTAGTCTATGGCCTGCAGAGGGCGACGACTGGGGGACGTTCCTGGGGAGAGGCGGTTATTGTTACCTGCCTCGTCCTGTCCGGCGTATTTTGGATCGCATTTTTCGCTTGGGAGGGCCTCCTCGGCGCTCGCTCCTGGTCGAATATCGAACCCATATTCCCCATGCACATTCTCAAGCGCCGCGTCATGGCTGCCGCTTTCGGGTATGCTCATCTTCCACCCCCTTTTACTGTGGCATTGCCATGAACTAACCAGACACCACGCAGCTCCATATTCTGCACCGGCTTCCCTCTGATAACAGCCACCATCCTCCTCCCCGAACGCTTCCAGCTCGTCAACGGATCCACCCCGCTACACGCAGGACTCTCCCTCCTCCCCCTCGCCGCCGCCACCGGCCTCGGCTCCTTCATCGGCGGCGCCATCTCCTCAGGCCGCAACCTCACCTCCCCAACCCTCATAGCCGGCTCTAGTCTCCAACTCCTCGCCCTCGGCCTCCTGACCACCATCCCAGACACGTTGAGCATCCCACATTACCTATATGGCGTAGAAGTCCTCCTCGGAATCGGCGTCGGAATGTGCCTCTCGGCCGGCACGCTGATGGTCACGCTCAACTCGGAACTGGGCGAGATCGCAGCCACACAGGGCGCAACGGCACAGCTGCGTCCGCTTGGTGGCTTTATTGGACTCACCATCGCTACGGCGCTGTTTAACGCCCGTTCCGAGTCTGCTCTAGGGAGTTTCCTCTCGGGTGCGCAGATGGACGCCCTGCATCGCAGTCCGTTGGGGGCCCTGACCTTTGAGCCGGATGTGCTGGCGATGGTGCGGGCGGTATATGCGAGCGTGTTTAGGGAGCAGATGAGGGCGCTTGTTGGGGTTGCTGGGCTGGGAGTCTTGGTTGCATGTGCGTCGTTCGAGAGAAAGGCGGTGGGGATGGAGAGGATGAAAGTGCATTCGGGGGTTCAGCCGCAGGTAGAAGAAGTGAGGGAAGAACGGAAGGAAGAACGGAAGGAGGGGGATGCAGAGGTCTGAGATATGCGCTTGGGAGATAATATCGGTGCTTCCGGAGATGTCTCGGAGGCACTGGCTTAGGGCGGGAAAATGAAAAGGAAATATCTTAAGCTTACAAGCTCATACGACGGCGGCATGAAGCTATTCGCATTTTAGCGGGCGGGCGATTTTTTTTTAGAACGTAGCATCGTTGGGCGTTTGTAAATTTCAGTTTAGATGGAAGATATCCTGGGTAATGAAATCATGACCATTTTGGTTAATTTGTATTGCAGGTCGGCCCATTTCGTCAACTATAATAATTGCTGGCTTAAAAATTTCGTGATATATTATCAACAAAGAAAAAGAAGACATATCACCCTCTATCCAGTTTATATATAGTTTATGTATGCTCATTAGGAAATTGCCTCGGTGTTGTCAAGAAATTCGCCAGGTTGGGCGTGAAGTGTTTATCAGCCTTGCATAGACACAGCCTCGCGTGAATCTACCATCATCTCCTAACTTCAATCTACACACCAGCCCTTGACCACGACAACGACAAGCACAAGACAACAACACGGCATCTCCAGATTCGTGCACGCGTCGCAGAAATGGCATCATATTCCTCTGGCGACGATGACGACGACGACGAATCCGCTTTCCAATCCCACTACAACGGCTCCCCAAGTTCCTCCTCGCCAGAGCCGTCACCATCTCCATCCCCTCCCCTCGTCCACCACAACTTCTTCGCACCGCCCTTCTACAATCGCCCGCCGACACCCCTCCCGCCATCACCTTCTCTCACGTCCCTTCTCCGACCCTCCCGCCCGACCACTCCTGATGCCTCCGACAACGATGACTTCGAGCCTGTCCCGCGCGCCAGCCCCAAGGTCCCGACCTACGAATACTACGGCTTCGTGCTGTACCTATTCTCGTCGCTCGCGTTTCTCATGTATATCTTATGGAGCTATTTGCCCAGCCCGTTTCTACACGCGCTAGGGATATACTACTACCCCAACCGCTGGTGGTCGCTGGCGATCCCGTCCTGGCTGGTCATGTGTATTGTGTACATCTACATCGCGCTTGCGGCATACAATACGGGATACCTGACGCTGCCAATGAGTAGTATTGAGACGATTATTGATCAGGCGGCGAACGTGGCGACGTTGGATGGGAAGGGGAGCTTGAAGAGGAGTCTTCCAGAGGGGAAGCACGCAGCTGCGCTGGAGAAGGGGAAGGAAGGGAGGAGGAAGGAGAAATTGGAGAAGAAGAGGATGAAGAGCTTGAGGCAGGAGAAGGATTGGAAGTCTGTGTGGAGCGTGGGAACGGATGCGTGCTTGGATGTTCCGTTGGGGGGTGTTTGTGAGGTGTTGTATGGGGAAGATAGGGACATGGATCCGGAGGATGAGTGGCTGGACGGAGGTGATGTTGAGGGTGGAGATTGAGAAGAGGATGACACAACTGCCGGAGTGCGGTGCCTTCGAAGGGTCGCAGCAGAACGAGGACCAGCGTCAAGATAAGCTCGAGCGAGCCCAGCGATCAACTCCCGAAGTCTGGACAACGATCGGGGCGCCCTTCACACCAATGGGATTCTTGCAATAGGCCAATAGTGGACAAATGTGCCACATCACCCATACCACTCTGTGCGTGCTTTATAAAAGAAGGCAGCATCGACACGACAAGGCGGCCAATGGTGCGAAGCTAAGTCAGCAACAACTTCAGCAGCGTAGAAGTTACCATGCTTCATAAAGCGCTCGGATAGCATACTCCGGAACGTGGGTTGGTGTCTCACTTTTCGTTGTCAGAGCTATGACTTCTTGCCGCGTGTTGCTCTCACATTCAGGGCTCAACCGAATGCATACACACCGCCCATTACATACAGTGTCTGAGGCTGTCGGTTCTGTCTGTTTCCTAGGATACCCGCTCTACTGAGCTGTATCTTGCCTTACCGGAGAACTATCCGGACGAAGCTGCAGGGTCCCATGCTGTGATTCACCTTGGCGAGTGGGTTTGTCAGATTCCCCCGTGACTGCCATGTTGTGGTGCATTGGATCGCCCTGAGACATGAGGGATCATCTTTCAGGTGCAGCTTCTCCGTCGGGTCGGGTCGGGCACGCGCTGTAGCGCACAAGATATGAGCTCGTAGCCTTGGAGCTGGACACGAAGCCTCGTAGCGGTGGAACAGAAGGCCTCGGGCCCTGAAGCCGCAACAGCCGGATGCTCAGTGGCGGAACAGGGCAAAGTTAGCGAACTAGAACTTATCCTCTGAACTCAATGCATCCACCAACCACCATCCCATGTGTCTCTCCCGACCTATCCTCTGGAAGTGCACTCCATCATCCCTCTCTCACGTGAAGCTTCATCGTAACACAAGCATCACCAAGCATTCCAAGCCCACCTCCCCCAAAGAATCTCAAATCCCCCCAATCCACTCCCAAAGCGTCCCCTCCATCCTCTCTATCCTGATTGACCCCCCAGCCTGCCGGTAGATGTGTACATAGCACCTACTTTCCTGCTCATACCTACCCTCCCAGCTCACCTACCCCACCGCCACAGGAACACAAACACATCGCCACCAATATAAGCACGCCGATCAGAATGACCGCGGCCCAGGCTGGACCCGCTGGCGATCAGCCGGCGCACAGACAGGGACGGATTTGGGGTTAGACAGGGTTAGCGCTTCGATAGTGCACCTGTCCTGCACTGTTCGGTCGAGACCATTGCCACGCATTGCCTGGGTAAGGTGCGCTGCCTTACATTGGATAGGGTCCGTCCTATATCAGACTTGTCTTATATCGAGCCCCTCGGAAACGAGGAGATTCCTCGATTTGTGCGACGCTATGCTGTGTGCGCTGGCTGCCCGGGACTCGCCTGCAGTACGTGGTATGGATGAGATGTGAAGCAGGAGGAATATGCAGTTATGTACGGGGTATGCACGATATATGCACTGTCCTATTGTGTACCTTGACCGCAAGATGCAGGGGAGAGTATTGGTGGTACTGGAAGAATATGTGGGATATAGTGCGGCTGTGATGCGGTGCGACGACTCGCATATTGCCCACAGGCGAATATCGCTTTATGTGTTCGCTATACGGGGTACGATGACTTACCATATATCCGATTTGACACATACTATTCGATATATTCTTTGCGAGACATGGGGTATATGATTGCATTCGGTGCACACTATGCATATTATACTCGATATGGTGCGTGGTCAATAAAGTATAAACTCTTGTTCTAACAATAGACACAGAAGTATTAACCAGGGACAACACATCCCCGCCTCGCTGACCCTCGCTGACTGATATATGCACGATCTGATCAGTCAATTCAGCTCGCGCCTCCCCCTGGCTACTGTCCCTTACCGAGCCTTCTAATTTATTACCTTTCCCTTTTCTACTCCTAGCGCAGCCACAAAGACGGGAACGGCCGGGGAAATGACAGTGCTAGATATTGTTTGTTGTGGTCCTGTCCGAGCCCCATCCAGGCGCTTACGCCTCAATATTACCTCCCGGGTATACTTTCATCTACCGCGGGACAAGTGACGGGTATGCTCCCAACAAGACGCCGGCACTGACCATGCCCAGTCCAAAAGCGCGTTGGCAGGAGTGACCATCAGTGCCTAGATAGGAAGACGGGGACCATGCACGGTCTGTAGGGGCCAGCCCGTCCAGATGCGGATAATACCCCATGGCACTGGAGCAAGGTGGCAATATTGCGGCTGCAGGTTTTATTGGGGACCTGCAGACGGACGGAAGCGGGGCTGAGAAATACTACGAGAGCAAGGAGTGAATGACAGCGCGCGCGGAACGTACGGAGTGAGGCCTAGCCAAGCGAATAGACCAGGGGATACAGGGCGAGGTTTTGTTTGTCAACTCAACTGTGAGAATTCTGAGGGAAGAACGGCATGTGGCTGCGAGGTGAGGCATCGTGTGTGAGGGGGCGAAGGGGTATTTAGAGCGGGGGATCTGCTGTTAGGATCGACCCTCCTTGTCTTCTATCCACCCACATCTGTCTTACTTCTTCTCGAGACATCTCGAACCTACCTTCACAATGAAGATCTCTGCTTCTTTTGTGGCTGCGGGCCTCGTCGTCCTGGCCAACGCGAAAGCGAACCCAGAACCAAACCCAAACCCCGGTAGCGGCGATGCGGGCGTGGGAGTAGGCGTCGGTGTGGGAGTCAACGTCGGCGGACTCGGTGGCCTCCTTGGCGGCATCATCGGAGGCATTGGCGGTCTCCTTGGCCTCGGTGGTGGCCACAATGGCGGCGGCAACAACGGCGGTGGGCACTCAGAACCGCCATGCACCACCTCCACGACCAAGAAACCCACTACTACCACCACGGCCCCAACTTCCACAGCAACCTCCTGCGTCAACCTCGGCTGCTACGCCGACCCCATCGGTCTCCCCTCGCGCGTCCTGACTTTCAACTCCCAGATCAACGAGGATGCCCAGACCCCCGAGTCCTGCCGCGCCATCTGCCTCGCCGCTGGTCTCAAGTACGCCGGCCTCGAATACAGCTTCGAGTGCTGGTGTGGTGATGTCCTCCACAACGTCTCCCCCCCGGTCATCGACGCATCTAAGTGCACCTTCCCCTGCTCCGGCGACCCCTCAAGGACCTGCGGGGGCCAGGAGTATCTCGATCTCTGGGACTGCTCTGCCGCCATTCCCGCGCCGCCGGACGTCAACGAGTGCAAGTCCCTTGGATGCTACACGGATTCCACCTCTGGCCGCACGCTGAAGACCTCCGTTGAGGGGGGCGATGCGAATCAATCTCATGAGACATGCACGGCCGCCTGTATCGCCCTTGGCTTCCGCTTCGCTGGAACAGAGTATGGTAAGGAGTGCTGGTGTGCGGATTCCCTTGCTTCAACAGGTGTGCCCGCGCCCGATGGAAACGAGCAGTGCGATATGCCTTGTGCAGGCAACCCAAGCCAGAAGTGCGGAGGGAAGGATCGCATCAACGTGTATGACTGCCAGTACCCGACCCCCTCTGGAACGGCACCACCAGTGGTAACTGTCGCGCCAACATCGCCGCCTTGCCCGCCGAAGTTGGTGTTTGATTTCCATGGGTGTTTTGGGAACAAGAAGAAGGATAGCTTGGAGTTCTGCTACGATTGGTTGAAGGTTAAGCAGATTGAGTGAGTGTTCCCTTTTCCTTCTCATTTACCCCTTCTCCCCGAGTCGATATATGTCGCGACAATGCCGTTTGGAGAGACATGTACTAACACATCCAGCGCTATCACGACCACAACGACCATCAAGAACCGCTGGGCCGCCCGCAGCCTCGGCGACAAGGGTCCCTTCGGCAACTACGGCGGCAGAATCGGTAACTCGCGCTGCAAGACGTTCCTGCCCAAGTGGCCGAAGCTCAAGGACTTCCAGGACGACGAGATTGAGCGCGCCTGCCGTTGCCATGTCGGGCAGTGGTGGCAAGCACCAGTGGTGACGAAGACCGTTTATCACTGAATGTGGTGAGGGAAGGCGCGAAGGAGAGGGTGTAAGTGTAAAGGAAGGAGCGATGGGAGATAGTGGAAAGTGTGAGTGAAAGGGAAGGTGCGACGGTCAAGGCGTAAAAACGGGCGTGAAAAGGAGATAGTTGGTCCTGTTTTAATATACTTCCATTCGCCCGTCTGCTATTACCGATCCTAGTGACTATTTTCATCTCGCCATATATATATCACGGGCTTCTCATCAAGCTATCGCACGACATATCTCTTCCATCTTCCATACAAATCCACACCTCAACCTCAGCCTTACCCCCAAGGCTCGGAGAATATCCCCCGGATCTTCAGCTATCCGTCCCGACCCCGACCCCCGACCCCCCACATCGGTCCTTCGCCGCCTTCTCCGACCGGCACTCAACCGCCGCGGTCGCCGTGATCTGGTCGCATTGTTCCTCCGCCGAGCCCAGCCCGGTCCAGCTGGCAGGGATTTATGCTAATCACGATGTTAGTGCTATCTCAAGAGTCTTGGTAGTGATAGTAGGGTTAGAGGTGTTCCACTGTAATGTTATTATAGCGCCATAGCTCATGATCAGCACCAGCATTCGCCACTTTGGCCACTAAAACATCGTAGGGGATCAGATCTTTGAGGCAACGGTCAACGGCTCAACGGTCAAAGTTAATCTTATTTCATCTTCTTTCGTCTTATTCCGTGTTCCTTCATCTCACCTCGTATCATGTGTCGGCCAAGAGCTGGAATATTGAAATTATTAGACATATAAATGGGGCTGTGAAGGGATTGCGCGGCTTTTTTATGCAGAGTGAAGGGTTTGTTTACGGAGGTTTTATTTATTTAAGCTTTTTGCTTACGTCCGGTATTTTATCATTTATTATGGATATTACACTCTCACAAGCAAATCCATCTCTTAAGGCTGAGGAAATGCATGGTTCTGTCGGTGGTCGGAGCCGGAGCGGACGATTATCATGGCCGAGGTACCGAAAGTCGTAAAAATAGAATATAGCTTGTCGGAACCACAACATCCCACTTCGAGCTCCAGTATTATTTCTCTATTTTCGTCCGAATTTTCGTCCGTCTGGTGTTCCTTATAGCGTCGTGCCTGGCTAATGTGTTTATTCATCGATTATGGACGAATTATGCTTCCTAACTGCTGCATAATATCGGTGTGAGACGGCCGTCAAGACATCCGTGGGTGGTGGCGGGCCGTTCTATGACGACATGCTTTATAGCTAAAGCCCATCACGGTGTCCGCACCGAGCGAACTTAGGATCCAGGGCGGCCAGGGGCCAATCCAATGCCGTCAATGGTGGGGATCGGCATTGTTTAAAGCGGAATTGGAATACTGTCTCTGGCTTATGATATAGGGATGATGGTTCCCCCCGTTGGGGAGGCAAAGAGGAGAAAGCTCAGTTCTCCAACTTCACATCTTACCATCTCCATCCATCATAGCAGCTATAACGAGATCTTTTTGAGCTTTGAATACGGAATTCAGCACACATTGAACGTTTTGAGAGCAATTATATAACACTGCCGTAATGGCTTCCCACGGCCACTCGACGCCTCACCACGGGCTCGATGACGCAAAGGCTGAAGGGATCAGTCCCGGCCACTCGAGCGTATATACAGACGCAGAGCACACGCCTGCCCCCCTCGCATATGAGGAGGCCGACCTTGATGAAGTAGACATCGAGGATGACGACGAAGGCACCCATTATGCGCCGCTGCGGCCTACCGCCACAACCGCCACCGCACGCGAACGCCGCCAGAGCGGCGTCGTCGACTCCGTTCGACCAACCGACCGTGATGAGCTGCACCGTCTTGCTTCAACGCTGTCTCGTCGGGACACATATGCTGAGCTAGGGCCTGGGGATCCGGCACTGGACCCATCGTCCCCAAACTTCGATGCGTATAAATGGGCGCGCGTGATGGTGCGGTTGAGCACTGAGAAGGGGATTGCCCAACGCAAGGCGGGAATTGTATTTAAGAACCTGAGGGTGACAGGAGCAGGGAAGGGGCTAATGCTGCAAAACACTGTTGGATCAGCGCTGGCGATGCCATTTAGGTTGGGGGAGGTATTAGGAAGGGGCAAGGAGAAGGTCATTCTTAATAACTTTGAGGGTGTTGTTAAACCAGGAGAGTTGTTGGTTGTGCTTGGACGACCTGGAAGCGGGTGCTCCACGCTACTGAAGACGTTGATGGGCGAGACGAAGGGCTTGAAAGTCGATTCGGGCTCGGTGATCCATTACGACGGCATCCCGCAAAACCTTATGACCAAGCACTTCAAGGGAGAGCTCGGCTACAACCAAGAAGTCGACAAGCACTTCCCCCATCTTACCGTTGGGGAGACTCTCACCTTTGCCTCCCGCGTCCGCACATCCCAGGCCCACGCTACGGACCTCTCCCGCGAAGAACGCGCCGACCATATGGCCCGCGTTATGATGGCCGTCTTCGGTCTGTCACACACGTACGACACCATGGTCGGCAACGAGTACGTCCGCGGTGTCTCGGGTGGTGAGCGCAAGCGTGTTTCCATCGCCGAGATGGCTCTCGCGCGTGCCCCCATCGCTGCCTGGGATAACTCCACCCGCGGTCTTGACGCCGCCACTGCGCTCGAGTTCACGCGCGCCCTGCGCATGAGCAGCAATCTGACAGGCGCAGCTCATCTGCTTGCCATCTACCAGGCCAGCCAGGCCATCTATGACGAGTTCGACAAGGCGGTTGTACTGTATGAGGGAAGACAGATCTACTTCGGCGCTTGCGAGAACGCTAAGCAGTACTTCCTCGACATGGGCTACGAGTGTCCACCACGACAGACCACGGGTGATTTCCTGACCTCGGTCACGAACCCCGCTGAGCGGCGCGCTCGCCCTGGATTCGAGGACCGTGTGCCCCGCACGCCCGAGGACTTCGAGAAGTACTGGCGCGGCAGCGCCGCCTATGCTACGCTGCAGGCCGAGATCAAGGAGCATGAGGCGGCGCACCCGGTGGGTGGGTCTACTCTGCAGGAGTTCTACGACAGCCGCAAGGAGATGCAGTCGAAGCACCAGCGTCACAAGTCGCCGTACACGGTCAGCGTGCCGATGCAGGTCAAGTACTGCACAAAGCGCGCGTATCAGCGGCTGTGGAACGACAAGGCGTCAACTATGACAGCCATCATTGGGCAGACCATCATGGCGCTGATTATTGGGAGTATTTTCTATAACACACCGAATAATACGCAGAGCTTCTTTCAGAAGGGTGGTGTGCTGTTTTTCGCTGTCCTGCTTAACGCGTTGATGGCTGTCACGGAGATTAATAAGCTTTATGAGCAGCGTCCGATCGTGTCTAAACAGGCATCGTATGCCTTCTATCATCCGTTTGCTGAAGCAATGGCTGGCGTGGTGTCGGATATACCGGTCAAGTTTCTCATTTCCACCTCCTTCAACGTTATACTGTACTTCCTCGCTGGACTGCGGCGGACGCCAGGGCAATTCTTCATCTTCTTCCTGTTCAACTTCGTCGCCATCTTCACGATGAGCATGATCTTCCGTACTATCGCAGCCACCACGAAAACCGAAGCACAAGCCCAGGCGGTCGCCGGTGTCCTGGTTCTCGCCATCGTCATCTATACCGGCTACGTCATCCCAAGCCCGCTGATGCACCCCTGGTTCAAATGGATCATGTATCTCAATCCGATCCAGTATACCTTCGAAGCGCTCCTCGTCAACGAGCTCCACGGTCAGACCTTTGACTGCTCGCAGTTCGTCCCCGCCTATCCCGGTCTCTCAGGCCCAACCTTCGTTTGCGCAACCGCCGGCGCCGTCGCGGGCGAGCGCACGGTCAATGGCGACCGTTTCCTCGCTGCCTCGTATGATTACCACATCGGCCATCTGTGGCGCAACTTTGGTATCCTGATGGCTTTCACTATCTTTTTCTTCTTCACGTACATGCTCGCCACCGAGTTCAACAGCACCACCGAGAGCGCGGCCGAAGTCCTTGTGTTCCGTCGCGGCCACGCGCCGAGGCAGATCGTGGAGGGCGAGAAAGGAGGAAACACCGATGAGGAGGTCCAGAACGGCGAGGCACTCGCAGTCGGCCGTAACGACGAAGCCGCTGAGAGGCAACAGGATGAAACCGTCAAGGTTCTCCAGCCCCAAACCGACGTCTTCAGCTGGAAAGATGTATGCTACGATGTTCCCGTCAAGGGCGGCGAGCGCCGCCTTCTCGACCACGTCAGTGGCTGGGTCAAGCCCGGTACCCTGACGGCACTGATGGGTGTGTCGGGCGCGGGTAAGACGACGCTCCTCGACGTTCTAGCAGGGCGCGTGACCATGGGCGTTATTACGGGCGACATGCTGGTATCTGGCAAGGCTCGCGACGCATCATTCCAGCGCAAGACCGGCTATGTGCAGCAGCAGGATCTTCACCTGGAAACTTCTACCGTGCGCGAAGCGCTGCGTTTCTCGGCTTATCTGCGCCAGCCAAAGAGCGTGTCGAATACGGAGAAGGAAGAATTCGTGGAGGACGTCATCAAGATGCTTAACATGGAGGACTTCGCCGAGGCCGTTGTTGGTGTGCCTGGTGAGGGACTGAATGTCGAGCAGCGCAAGTTGCTGACTATTGGAGTCGAGCTTGCGGCAAAACCGGCACTGCTTCTATTCTTGGATGAACCAACATCGGGTCTCGATTCGCAGTCTTCATGGGCCATTATAGCGTTCCTGCGCAAGCTCGCAGATAACGGACAAGCTGTACTGGCGACTATCCATCAGCCTTCCGCGATTCTCTTCCAGGAGTTCGACAGGCTCCTATTCCTCGCAAAGGGCGGTAAGACTGTCTACTTTGGTGATATTGGAAAGAACTCGGAGACCCTGCTTAACTACTTTGAGAGAAACGGCGCGCCGCAGTGTGACCCAGAGGAGAACCCTGCCGAGTACATGCTCACAATGGTTGGCGCAGGTGCCTCCGGACGTGCAACGCAAGATTGGCACGAAGTCTGGAAACATAGCGAGGAATCTGTCGGAGTCCAACGCGAGCTTGCACGCATTAAGACAGAGATGGGCTCTCAGCCTTCGCATGAAGCTGAGAATTCGCACGGCGAATTTGCTGTGCCATTCTCGACACAGCTGTACCACGTAACCACTCGCGTCTTTGCGCAGTACTGGCGCACGCCAGGTTACGTGTACAGTAAGTTCGTGCTCGGAGTCGTGTCGGCGCTGTTCATCGGATTCTCGTTCTTCCATGCAGATGCGTCAATGCAGGGTCTGCAGGATATCGTCTTCTCGATCTTCATGTTGACGGCCATTCTGTCAAGTATGGTGCAGCAGATCATGCCGCGCTTCATCCTCCAGCGTGACTTGTACGAAGTGCGCGAGCGTCCTAGCAAGGCCTACTCTTGGGTTGCCTTCATTACCGCCAACATCCTCGTAGAGATCCCTTACCAGATCCTGCTTGGAATCATGGTTTTCGCCAGCTACTACTATCCTATCTATACACTCGGCGGATTCCAGTCATCCGAGCGCCAGGGCCTTATCCTGCTCTACTGCATCCAGCTCTTCATATTCTCCAGCACCTATGCGCACCTGCTCATCGCTGCTCTGCCGGACGCTGAAACCGCAGCTAGCATCTCAACCCTTCTCTTCTCCCTCATCCTCACCTTCAACGGTGTCTTCCAACCTCCGCAGGCCCTTCCAGGCTTCTGGATCTTCATGTACCGCATCTCCCCGCTCACGTATCTCGTCTCGGGTATCGTCTCCACCGGCCTCCACGACCGCAAGATCGTCTGCTCCGACCGCGAGCTGGCCGTCATGCAGCCGCTGCCCGGCACGTCATGTGGTGCCTATCTCCAGAAATACGCCACGGCGGCCCAAGGCCAAATCATGAACCCGTCGGCGATGGCGAACTGCGAGTACTGCCCACTTAGCGTGGCGGATCAACAGCTCAGCACGAACGGCATTCAGTGGAGTGAGCGCTGGAGGAATTTCGGGATTGTGTGGGCCTACATCATATTCAATATCTTAGGAGCTGTCACCCTGTATTATTTGTTCCGCGTGCGGAGGAGCAGTGGCAGGACAGCGAGGCTTATTGAGAAGGTTAAAGGAATGGTGGGAGGCAAGAATGATAATGGGGAGAAGGTTGAGCAGGTTCAGCACATTGATGCGGGTATGGAGAATGGAACGAAGGAGGTTGCGGCCGAGCCAAAGGCTTGAGACAAATTGTTTTCCTTTGTTTTGGAGTGATTCTTTAAAAATTGTTTAATGTTTTTTGAGGCTATGTCTGGATAGGGTTATAAGAACGATGGCCAGAACATATGCATATACATACTACCTAATATCAATTAGAAAAGTTTCTTTATAGTGGAATTACACTTATTACCTGAGACGGAATCCCGCAATTAATGCCCAAAATCATGTGTGGACCTTGTGACAGTTGTCCCTAGCTACATGAAGAGGCCATAGTTGTAGACATCACGTTCACAATGGTTTGAAATGGCCATCCACTTAACTTCATTCTTCCTCTTACCAGTCAAATGTGCTAATATACACCTCCCTTCTTCCACTACCACAACACCACAGATTCTACCCCCTACGACACCCGCTCCAAACCACCGACGCTCCCTAATTACCACACCCCATGCACGCACCGCAAGCAACGAAAATGCTCCTACTGCACAAGAAATCATATACCATATACATCGCCCACCGGGTATACCGCCCTCCATTACCTAGCAAAAACCTTGACGACGCCATCACCCCCGCCGCTCACAACCCACCGTCCATCCTGGCTCCACACCACGCTGCAAACACCCTCTCCGCGCATGAGTCTGTGACTCGTCATTTCCTGCGCACAGGCACGCTTCTCCAGTGACCAGAATCGCAGCGACGCGTCGTGGCCACCTGATACAAGTTCGCGTCCATCGGGCGACATTGAGAGGCACGAGATGGCAGCTGGGTGTGCCAGCATGTTGTATGTACATTGGCCTATCTAACATCAGTACGGGTCACATTAAGGGGTGGATAGTAAAGAGATAAGAATCGGGGAATAGAGAACATACCACTGTTAGCATCGAAGAATCGGATATACCGGTCTTCATGTCCGCTAATGACTGTCCCTTCGATACCGGCCTGCGATCCTGTTGCGCCACCAACGACTACGTCCTCCTCCGACAGACCTCGCGACGCGTCAAAGGTGAGCGAGGAGTCGAGCCCGGTGGTTGTAGCCACAACGGCATTAACACCGGTAGCTGGGGTGCCGTCGTATGTCTCTAGGCTTGCCATGGCAGCCATTTCCTCTCCTGTGCGCGTGTCATACACCAGAACCGCGGCATCACTATACGAGACGCAGAAACTCTCGCCGCGCGGCCCCAGACTAGCAATGGATGTCGGGCTTGCGGTGCTGTTTTCGCGAGAGATGCTGTGGACAAGGGTATAGTTGAAAGGGGTGGTGGAGGCAACGCTTGGCTGCGGTGAGGTGGGGAATGCAGAGCCGGAACTCATCGAGTTACCACGTTGGCGGCCTGTGCTGCGGCGCCCGGTGCTTCCGGATGGCGACATCAACGTAGGTGGGGCGGAGACGGACCATACCTTTACGGTGCCATCTGCGGACCCGGAGGCAAGTAGAATCCGGTCGGCTGGGCCGTAGGCGGTATTCTGCCCAAAGATGGCGCCACATGTAGTAGGGAGGACGCAGACAGCCCAGACGGCGTCAGTATGACCGTCGAGGACCGCTTTGGGGTCTACGCGACCACGCTCCCACACGCGGATGGAGGCATCCTGACCACCGGAAAAGACCCAGCCATCACCTTGGGCACGTCCACCACTCGCAAAGTTTGCGGAGGGGAAGTAGGATGTGAGGCACATGACTGAGCCGTTGTGGCCACGGTGAGTGAAGTAGGGCTGGATGTCGAGGTCGTTTGCGCCGCTGTGAACTCCGTTTTCGTACCTGGCTGGGATGATCCATCGCTTTACGACCCCGTCATCGCCGGCCGTGCATAGCTCTGGCTCCCCTGGGCTGCCACCACCGGTAAATATCACCGATCGCACGACATCCAGGTGACCTCTAAGACCGAAGCGGACCTTGAAGTTGCCGTCCACTTTCTGTGCGACACCAAGGCTCAGTTGTTCGCCATCTGCACTCTTCCTGCGTGACCCCGAGCTTCGCCTCCTTTGCGCGTTTCTCTTTGGAGACTTTGGTAGATCTTGTGGCGCGATTGGGAAGGCATCGGTGTCTGGTCTCGACGGCATAACCTTGATCTCGGGCGCGGGGAATTCGGAGGTTTCGCCAAAATCCCAGCCGTCAGCCTCTGTCTGGGTCTCCTTTCGTGGCTCTACAGTCTCGTTCTCGGTTGGCCTGCTATAGTTGTCGAAAGTATGGTTGACTTGAGCAACTTGGTCCTGCTCGACTGGTTGGCTTTGTTGAAATTGGTTCTGGTATTGCTCCCTGACGGGCTCCTGTTGATATTGGTCGCGAACCATCGGAATGGCTTGGGCGTCATTATTCCGTAAAGGTAGATTTTGCTGGGCCTGCTGGTTGGCTTGCTGCTGAGACTGCCGGGCGATATCGCGCATGCTCTGCTTCGGTAGATACATCTCCTCTAGCGCCTGTTGACTCTGTGCCACCTGTTCAGCCTGGCCAATCTCCTCGAGGGCTAAGTTATGTTGCCCTTGGGGCTCGCGCGGGGGTTGAGGATTGGATGGTGAGACCATGAGATATGTGAACTCGTTCGAACACCCGTCGAGGTAGGTCTTCAGACCTGATCGGTCTGGGTCGTCGTCTTTGTTGGCATCGCCTGGTTGCTGGACTGCGAATGATGTGCTCGGCTTCTCAGGTGCAGCTTGAGAGATGTTAGCAAATTGTCCAGTGGTTCGAGATTTAGAAGACATACGCCTAGTATGAGGCTTCAATTTGGAAGCTTCAGCCAGTTCACCCTCCTTCACCTCTTCTGCGACTCCATTGGCAGTCTTGTCCTTCTTGCGCTCGGCCGCAAGTGCCTTTTCTAACATCTTGACATATTTTCTCAGCCCCTTCTGTTGTACATCTGATCTCCGTCCATTTCCCTCCAAAGATGCGATGCGCACCCTCATCTCCTGGCGCTCAATCTCCCATCCGTTGCGATCTCTCTCGTGGCGATGCCATTCGGTCTGCAGGAATCGCATAACACCTAGTTGCTTTCCGTCAGCTGGAGTCCCCTACATTAGCAATTTCTGCAGTTCCTACCTTGCAGAGTATATTCGGTGCCCTGGGGCTGGTTGGACTGGCTGCTGCCATCTCCACTGCCGCCATTGCCTCCCAAGCCTTGGGGGCCCTGCCACGCCATCACACTGCAGCTCTACGCCTTAAACGCGCTTCGTAGAAGCTGCTCACACTGGTAGACGCCTTATATATGGTTCGAATCGCTAATCATCAGCTGCGAAACGCGGAAATTCACAGCTTCGTGCGTCAGGGGACGGGGAAGCTGGTTGTCGTCGGCCCCAATTTCTCTCAGCGCATAGTGGCCGAGAGAATGAGAAAAGTTGAGATATAAATCGGTATTTCGACGCCCAGAGAATTTGTCTTGGGCGTGGATATCTGTCGTTCAAAGAATGTTTTCGTTGGCGCCCTGATGTTGGAGATTCTTCCAAGGCGTCGTTGAGCTTCCAGTACGGGAGATGATCGTTTGGGTGGTGATCTTGATGCCTGAGGCGACGTTGCTTTGTCCTGGACGAACCATTTGTCTGGGCACGTGACAGCTGCAATTTATAGGAGCACACAACTACAGAAATCTAAGTTGCCCTGAGAGGCACGTGACATTTGAAACACAAAAGTACAAAAACACGCGTACCGTGGAAAAAGTCCCAATCGGCCGAGTGAGCACGTGATGTGCCGCGTTAATTCTACGTCTACCTGGTGCGAAGCGTTTCTGTGGATACATTTCCATATCTCAGGTTCTCCAACTCCTTAATTCTACCCCCGAGCTCTTCCCAACCCCATCAACGCCGTCGCATCCCTCTACGCCGTCGCCGACTATCTCCTTCATCAGATAAATATATCTTTTGATTCTCCGGTTCATCCGCAGCACTCGTCATCATGGGTATCAGTCCGCAAATGTAGGGCACACCAATTCCCCCCCCCCCAATGCGCCGTGCGGAAATACTGACGGCGTGCTATCTAGTTCCAACCTGGTCATCATCCTCGGGATGATGCAGGTCTCCAAGAAGGTCGATTTTGAGAACCCAGATGTCCTCAACATTGTCCGTGGACTGTATGTTGCATCCAATGTGATCATCGCCCTGGTGTACTTGTACGTCCAGTCGCAGATCAACAAGAAGAAGGGTACGTTGCGTCTGTTCCATGCTCTAAATATCATATATGTGGCATAGCATTTAGGGGATACACTTGCTGACCTTATCGCGTAGACCTTAGGACTCTCAAGTACGTTGAGCCCTCCGCCATGGGATCGACCGAGGAGCCCAAGCTCGTCACCACGACTGTCCACGCCTACGATATCCAGCAGCTCCGCGCCCTGTTCAAGTCGCAGCTCATGGGTGTTGGCATGATGGCCGTGATGCACCTGTACATGAAGTACACGAACCCGCTCCTGATCCAGTCCATCATCCCGCTCAAGGGCGCCTTCGAGGGCAACCTCATCAAGATCCACCTCTTTGGACAACCAGCTGAGGGCGATCTCAAGAGACCTTTCAAGGCCGCGGCCTCGTTCATGAGCGCTCTTCAGCAGGGCGGCGAGGTGGCGAGCGACAAGAAGGCTGTCGAGGCTGCGGAGAGGGCTGGCCGTGGTGGTGCTAAGGAGGAGTAGGGGGTCGTAGACTTGGGAATTGGGAATGGACTTGCATTGAAGTTGGAAGCTCATAATAGTTTAGGGGCTTTCGCAGCAACAATTGTACAGTACGATGTCATAAACTTAACGATTACTGTGAACTAGATAATACTAAGAGCCTTTCTAACGCCAATCATCATGACTTACTTATCCTCAGTTGAGACACATGTACCGCAGGCTTATGATCGAGTGAAATAGCTAACTATGCCCTTACAATGTAATAATATAGTATTTTTATATTATTATATTATGAGACTTGTCCCAAGGCTGATAGTTAGCCTCTTGCCTACCACTATGTTGCCTTCGGCACGGTCGGCATCCGCCCTCAGCCGCGTGAGTCAAGGTGCCGCCACCCTCAGCCTCGCCGAAACATGAACCCCGAAACCACTACCTCAACTTTAACTTCCCAGCTTCATAACACTGAACATAACGGCATAAACACCGCATATACCAACTCTACCATGGCCGACCCATCGCGCCCTTCAACTCCTCCGCCCGCCTCCTCCCTTCCTTCTCAACGCACCCCAGAAGCAGCCCGCCGCCTGGTAAGCCCGCCGCCCCATTCTGTATAACCCCTCTAACCCCTCCCAGGAAGAACAACGCCTCAAAGCCAAATCCCTCTACGACCGCCGCCGTCTCGCCGCCGCCTCCGCGGGCTCCGACCCTTCGACAACTACCACAAAAACCCCCTCCGGCTTCGTCGCCTCCCCCCTCAAACGCCCCGCCGCCGCCATCTCAACCAGCGCATACGCCTCGTCCGTCCCCTCGACGTCGCGCGACGCACGCGCAGATACAGCAGGAGAGCCGAGGATAGAGGCATCGAGAAAGTTTAGGAAGTTCGTGGATCATGATTTCAGCGCTGTGGTTGATACGAAGGGAGGTTTTCTCGCGGAGGAAGATGGAGGGGTGGGAAGTTCGGGGAGGGGGAATATGGGCGGTGATGGAGGGGATAGAGGAAGGCCGGCACATATGACACTCGCGGAGTGGGAGAGGTTACAGTTAAAGAAATCGCTGCAGCGCAGGAAAGAAGGACCGTTTGAGCCGGGGCTGAGCGTATTGGAAGGGGGAGAGAGGAAGAAGTGCAGGGAGTGTGGGAGCTGGGAGATAGATTGGGTGTGGGAGGAAGTCTTTGGGACGGAAGTTTGCGCGAGGTGTAAGGAGAAGTTTCCGGAGAAATACAGCTTGTTGACCAAGACGGAGGTGAAGGATGATTATCTCCTGACGGATCGTGAGTTCCCCCCTTCCCCCCGACTTCCTTGGCGGTTGCTGGCAGTTGCTCGCATGCCCTTTGGTACCTGCGGACTTGGACTACCGAGATCGATGATGAACTGACAAGGCGCAGCGGAACTCAAGGATCCCGAACTCCTCCCGCACCTGTCCAAGCCCAACCCGCATAAATCTCACTGGCACGACATGATGCTCTTCCTGCGGTACCAGGTTGAAGAGTACGCGCTCGGGCCCTCGAAATGGGGTTCGGCAGAAGCTCTCGATGCGGAGTTTGCGAAGCGCGAGGCGGATAAGAAGAAGCGCAAGGAGGAGAAGTTTAAGGCGAAGCTCACAGAACTGAAGAGGAAGACGAGGGCGGAGCATTATAGGCGGTCGGCGAGAGAGGGGGGGGCGGGGGGTGCGTTTGGGGATAAGGTTGGTAGTGGGAAGCATGAGCATGAGTGGGGAGCTACGGTGGAGGATGCGGGGAGGACGGTCAGAGCGTGTGTAGAGTGTGGTATGGAGGTGGAGGAGGTGGAGTTGTAATTCCGGGGAAATGGAATGGGATTCGTATTTGAATGCCTGTTATGCGCTGGTTCATCCAGGGATCGCCCTAATAATGTTGGGGTTGAGATCCTAGTTTCGCAGAACAGGAAGGAACTGATGCGTGAATATCACCGCCGAGGCAATGTTGGGGCATTGCTGCATGTCCACACGGCAGATATGGTAATGGGCTACCATTTCCATCGCCCCCTGGAATGACGGGCGTTTCTGGACTGGCCCTGCTACGTGTCCGCGTGGCAAGACATGGTGATGGGCTGCGATTTACATCAGCCCGGGAAAACATCAAGATAATGAATCGGGAAAACACCCTCGAATGATAGGCCGATGTGGTATTCCTACCAGCTTACGAGGCTCAAAGAGATCTTCGAAACATAAATTACCATAGCTAGCTCTGAGTTAATGCACAACAGCATGCCGAAGCAGGCACAACCATGGTTAGCCCCATGTAGATATACGATACGACGTCTCGGACAGGGTAGGAAAAGGGAAAACTCCGTCTTGTGTTATAATACCAACTCTTATATAGTTCTAGACTAACCTAGCGGTTGATTAGGGTGCATGAGTATTGCTACGGTGACGACACATGCATATTGTGAATGCCGATAATGCATACAGCTTATGAGACTTATTCGGCTTCTTTCCGAGGCTCTTTTTTCTTTTTCCTTGTCAATTTGTCTTCAACTTTCCCTTGACTTACCCCCAACTTATCCTCAACTATCCCAACTCATTCTTAATGTATCCTGCATAATACGGGCATGGAGGCGTCCATTGATGACGATGCGGCGCCACAGGCCGCTGTGAGAATTGACGGTTGGCGGCCAACGGGTTATCAAGTCCGAAGATGCACAGCACAATGGAAGCTTAATGAAGCTCGAAACGCGGGGTAAGACCTAGCCATGTCTAGACATTGACCGGAAGTTAGTTCTTACTTGGCTACTGGGCAAACTAGCCCTACGAATGAAATTCAATTATTTGCCATTGAAATCTTATTATTAACCTTTTTTTTTCTTAGTGGTGGAATAGTTCTGGTTAGCTTCAAAGTATTAAGCACCACCGAGAGTCGCCGAGAGCCTTCAACCAGCCGTCTCGCGTGTTATTTCACCCGTCCCTGGTCGATCCTTCCTTATCTTAAGGTTATCTCCATAATTTTTTCCCCGCAAATTCGGAGTCGGCGACTGGTGATTCTCACAACAGTTATCGGATTCTTTTGCGGGTCAACGGCCAGGAACGATAACGACTAATTGACGATACTGTTTTAGTAGAGCAGATATGTGGACTCCACACACCCTCGCTGAGGGCTTATAACAGCAGGTTTGTCCGCCTCCCTAGGCATCTCTTATCTCTGCCCTACCCTCTTTTCTCATCCCCCTCTTCCTCTTTCTCTCCTCATAACTATTTCCTCAATTCTTCCTACCTACCTGCCAAAGAGCCGGTAGTATTTCCTGTCTATCTCCTCTCCTCTTTACATCTCACCATCATGGTGCAAGACACAGAGAAGCAGGCCAGTGACCCCTCGTCGCCTCGGCACTCTCTCGACAAAGTCGACGAGATTGAAGATGAAGAGCCGCCAGTGGTCCTCGACAAGGCCGCCGAGCGCCGCCTTGTCTGGAAATTCGATCTACGCATCCTCCCTACCCTCGCCGTCATGTACCTCTTCAATACCCTCGATAAGACGAACCTCGGCAACGCCAAAACGGCCGGCCTCGAGAAGTCCCTTGGCATGCAAGGCACAAACCAATACAGTCTCGCCCTATCTATTTTCTTCATCCCATACGTGTTGACGGCACCGTTCCTTGCCATTCTAGGCAAGAAGTATGGCCCCAACCGTGTGCTGCCGGCGATGATGCTCGTCTTCGGGTCGTGTACCATGTGTGTTGCTGCCGCTGAGAACTTTGCCGGCCTCATGACCATCCGCTGGTTTCTAGGCATGGCCGAATCCGCCTTCTTCCCGCTCGTCATCTACTACCAGACAACCTTCTACCGACGTATGGAGCTGGCCCGGCGCCTTGCCATCTTTTACGCTGGCCAATCCATCGCCTCTGCCTTCGGCGGCCTGCTCGCCTTTGGCGTCTTCCGCATCAAATCCGATGTCTTGGAGAGCTGGCGCTTCCTCCCATTGATCGAGGGTGCCGGAACCATCCTCTTCTCCATCTTCGCCTATTTCTACCTCCCGCGCAATGCCGCGACGGCGCACTTCCTCAACGACGACGAGAAGATCCTCGCTGAGGCGCGCATGCTGCTTGATTCCTCCGCGTCCGAGGATGATGATGGAGTCTTCAACCTGCGTGATGCTGCAGTCATCTTCCTACACCCCACCACCTGGGCCATCCTGGTCATCGAGATCTGTCTCGGTGTCCCACTTCAGGCTGTCCAGCTCTTCCTGCCGCAAATTATTGGGCGTCTCGGCTACGACGCAGTCAAGACGAACCTGTACACCGTTGCGCCTAACGTGTCGGGGGCCGTGATGCTATTAATCCTGGGTTTCGCTAGTGATATGACGAAAAATCGTTGGGTATTTATTGCGCTGGGATTCATGTTCACGTTTGTCGGCATGGTGATCTATGCTGGGATTGATGTCGAGGAGAAGTTGCACATTGCTTACTTCGCCAGTTTCATGATGACATGTAAGTTTTCTCTACTTTTTTCCCCCTCAACCAAGAACCCCCCCACTAACAAACTACAGGGGGAACCTCGGCTCCATCGGTCATCCTCGATGTCTGGTATAACAACAACACGCCGCATCCCTCGCGCCGTCTGCTCCTTACCTCGGTCGCCGTCCCGCTTGCAAACCTCATGGGCATCGTCGCCTCCAACATCTTCCGCGCGCAGGACGCACCCAAATACATCCCGGCGCTCGCCACGACGGCGGCCTTCGGTGGCGTGGGACTTATCTGCACAGTGTTACTGGGCCTGTGGATGGCATGGGATAATAAGAGGAGAGATATTAAGGAGGGGATTCGCAGGACAGTTGGTGGGGTCGGCGCGGTGGCGACGGAGAGGTTACGAGAGGGGCCGGGGGCTCCCGAGTTTAGATGGTTCCTGTAGGGAGTTCGTGTTGGGGTGGACGCGCGTAGTCCTGTAAGGGCGGAAACGGAACCTTTGTACGTACGTGAGGAGACTGGAAGCTACTCTGTATAGTTACGGTATCTGGATGGGCGGAGTCCCTCGTTGATGATAATGATAGCGAAACATTGCAATGCGTTTTGGTTGTCTGCATGAAGTGATAGGCGTCTGAAAGTGAGAATTACCCCGCTACCCAACAAAAAGACCGACTCCAATGTATAACCTCCCAAAAATTGGCCTGATTCACAGCTAACTATAAAGTGGGATTACTTAACTGCTTATTGAGGTAGGCTATCAGCCGCACCTGATGGCGACAGCTTACGTTAACACTAACCGCTAGCACCGAGGACGAGCTTCCCACGTCGGAAAGTCCGTGTATCGCAGACGCTGGAGGCGCTGGGATTGAGATCCAGATCTCTCCGCATGTAGATATGGGGATGCATGATCTGGTAATATGACGAAGAGGGCACTAGAATAGATAGGCTATAACTGGAACTTGAGGTGAGAAGTAGTGATGGTGAGACCATCGTGATAGTGGGTAAGATGGCAGGGATCGACAGTAAGGTAGTGGCGGGGTATAACATCATCTCTATATAAGGAAGACACATGCCATTGCATGTCATGTAGATCTGATAACTATGGCCTCTCTAGGTAATATGTCTGCTTTCGAGCAGTGGCTCGACCAAGCTGCAACTCGCGGCCCTGACCGTGTCATTCCTAGCTCTGTCGCCATCGCCGTGACTAAGGATGGTACGTCCAATTCCATATATTGGCTATAAAATGAGAAATTGTTCTAAACTGACCTTCCAAGGAACCATTTACTCCCACTCCGCCGGCACCCAGTCAGAAAACCCCGACTCTCCACTCTTTGACAAGCCCATCTCCCCGGACAACTCAATATGGATCGCCTCGGCCACTAAGCTAATGACATCCATCTCCTCCAGCTCCTCGAGAACGGTCTCGTTGACCTCGACGCCGACGTCTCCTCCGTATTACCCGAGCTCGCGGACCCCGAAGTGTTCCTAAAGTTCAACGACGCCGGCGAACCAACCTACGAGAAAGCCATCAAGAAAATAACCATCAGAATGCTCCTAACCCATCAGAGTGGCGTGGGATACGACTTCTTCCAACCGTATATCCAGCAAATTCGCGACTTCAAGGAGAAGGCGGGTGAATCTGTTTCCTCCAAGCTTACATGGGTGCGCTGCATTAACCCCTTCCCCCTTTTCACTCCTCCTAACACCCCCCAGGAATCCAAACTCAACCCCCTCCTCGCCCAGCCCGGCAAAGAATGGAGCTACGGCTCCTCCTACGAGCTCCTCGGCCGGCTCATCGAGCGCCTCGCCCACACTTCCCTTGGCTCCTACATGCAAACCCACATCTGGACACCCCTCTCCATGTCCCCCATCTCCTTCTCCCTCTCCGACGCCACCCTCCGCGCGCCAGACGACTCCCTCTTGCCGGCCCCTAACCACTTTTATCCCGGGGGCATGGAATTCGATTCCGGCGGCGCGGGACTCTTCGCTGCGCCGAGCGCGTATGGGAAGCTCCTCGCTGCTATCCTGCGCGATGACAGGACGTTGTTGAGGCCGGAGACGATGGCTATGCTGTTTGAACCACAGTTAAGCCCGGAGGTGCAGATATATTTCGATGCCTCAGTCTACGCCGAGGGTGGGGAGGTTTTGTCGCAGTCTCTGCCGCGCGAGGCGAAGCTTACGCAGGCGCTGGGGGGAGGGGTGTGTCAGGCTGATGTGGAGGGGAGGAGGAGGAGTGGGACGCTGTTGTGGGCGGGGTTGGCGAATTGTTATTGGAGTGTTGATCGGGTAAAGGGAGTGGCGCTGTTTTGGGGGAGTCAGGTTATGCCGACGAGTGATAGGGGGGTGTTGGATGGGTTTAGGAGGTTTGAGGAGGGGGTTTATGGGGGGTTGGATTAGGGGGTGCTGTACGAAAGGATGATTTCATGATTTAATTGCGTAGATTTTGGGTACGGTAAGTTATGTTTGGAATGTATTTATTCGTTATTTTTGGTCTGCTTGGCTCTCTCTCCCCTCGCCCCGTATTTCCCCCAAATTGCGCTCAAAAGCCTCCGCAAGGCATAGAGCAAATAGCAAGACCTAGCTAGTAAAGCTAAAACGTATCGTAACACCTCATCTGTGGCCGTAGTGTGGTTCATACACCCCCTTCCACGCATCTATATCATCATCATCATAATGCATCGCTAGCATAGCGGTAAGCTCAACACACACAGCACCTGGAGCCAAATCAACCAACTCCACCCCGAAACAACCGTTCGTGCCATTGATACACGACATCCCTTCACTCCTCAACAGCCACAACGAGCACTTCCCCACCTACCCCATCATCATCATCCGCAGCATCCGGGCTTGCACGGCGCGCAAGCATGCTCATTCCCATATGCATAACTGGTGCAGGGCTCCTGGAGACGCATTAGTTCCAATCTTCCCCCCAAAAAAGCGGAAAGAAAACTCACTCCGACTTCCTCTTCCTCACAATCGGCCCAATACTCCCCCCCCCTCCCCCACCCCTCCCAGGACTACTACTACTCCCCTCCGTCCTCGGGCTCGTCGGCCCCGGACTCCCACTCCTCCTCCCCCCCCCAACCCCCGGACTCCCACGGTGATGACTAGGACTACACTTCACCTTCCTAGCCTTACACTCCCCGCACGCCCCCAGCCTCCTCACCGCAGCCGCATGCTCGCGCTGCTCTTTACTCAGCTCCCTCCTCTTGGGCCTCTTATCTGCCGAACTCGCTGGACTGCCACCGGCTGCTCCGCGGCCGTCTTCTGCGCTGCCCATGCGCGCTGCTACGCTGGGTAAGGGCATCCTCGGCGCTACTGTTGTCACCCCTCCAAACCCCCCAGCCTCCCCACCAGCACTACCAACAGCAAGAGGCCTGCGATAATAACTCGCCAACTCCCTCTCCTTCTCCTCCTCACTCTTCCCACTAGTCGGCGGACTCGCAACCCTCCACGCCGCCGACGCAGCCTGTGGCGGATACGGCGGCAACGGCGCTCTCCGACCCGGGGTGGCACTCGTCGTCGTCGTCGTCGTAGTCGGTCCCACATCCTCCGCCAACGGCGACTTAACAGGTGGACTATCCGTCGCCACAGCACCACTATCCGTCCTCCTCCTCTGCGCAGGGGGCGCGAAACCATCTCCACCGCGGTATCCGGATTCGGCACCACCATACCTCATAGCGAGGAACCCATTGAACCCCCCCTCTACATTCCCCGCCCCAAGACCGAGGAGGAAATCCTTGGTATGGCGAATACAGCTCTTCGCCCACCCGTCGCGATTCACAAGTCGCTGTGTCGCCACCAGAGAGTCGCGGATGGGAGGTTGCACAGCGGGACTAGCGTCGCGCGACCAGTCCCTCAGAAGCGGATCCCGTAACTCAAGCGGCTCCTTCGGGCACCACGCAGAGAGCTTCGCAGACCACGCAAACACCGACACCAGAATCTTATGTGCCGTCGCTAATCTCGCCGCCGCATCATGGGGAGACGATTGGTGCGGGACTGGTGTATCGATCAACAGCGTCTTGGTGATGGAAAATAGACATAAGCTGTGAAATGCGGCCAGCCATGCGGAGGGGGGAAGTTCCTTGCGGTTCGTGAAGCGCGTGTCGAAGGCGAGGAGGAAGGCTGTTAGGGGGGCTGTTAGGGAGGGGGGAGTGGTTGGGGGGGACGAGGCGAGGGCGAGGCGGTAGCGGAGGACGGTTATGAGGAGGGATTGGGCGAGGGTGTAGAGGTGCCAGCTTGAGGGGTCGTTCTGTGGGTGTGTTAGTTGGTTTTCTATTTTACAGTTTGAACAAAGAGGGGGGGGACAGAAAGAAAAGGGGGGACATACACAAGCACCCATAGCATCCCTCCCCACCCTCAACAACGCAAAGGGATTATAAGCCGTCCGACCCAAATACGCCCTATCCAGCACCGTCGTCTTCAGCAGCCCCACCGCGGGCCCATACTCCTGCAGCAGCCGCTTGTACGCCGCATCCGTCAGATCGGGCGTGGTATCCATGATATCCGCGCTGTTGATGGACGAGAGCTTGTGGCGCGAGTCCCAGAAATCGTCGTCGAGGGAGGCGAAAGCGGGGTGGGAGGTTAGCAGGTGGTCGAGCTCGGCGGCCCAGAAGATGGTGGTGGGGGCGAGGGTGCCGGTTGTGGGGCGGGAGGGTTGTTCGAAGCCTGGTGGGTGTTAGGATGCGTTAAATAGTTGTGGAAAGGAGGTAAAAGGGGACGAACCGTGTAAACACTTCCTCACCATCTCCGTCAGCGGGCCATGAAAACACCCCAGTGCTTTCCACAGATCAGGCGCCATCACATCCTGCTGCGGACACTCTTTACACGGATTCTGGCAATCGCACTACACAAGTCAGCAAACATCCCACTCTCATCCATCTCTTACTCTCATCCATCTCTCACTCCCACCCCACCATCCACCGACCCCATAGACAACAAAACATACCTTCTTCTTCAAAACCTTACACCTCAAACACGGCCCCGCCGTCCTCACCCCTCCCAACCCCCCCGCCGCACCACCCGGCAAACTCAACCTCCCGCCCCCCCTCCTCCTCCCCTCCGCCTCAGGTGTCGGCAATAACGACGTCCTCTTCGAAAACGGTGACGGTGGCATAACCCCGAATCCATTCCCATTCCCCACCACACTGCTCTTGCGTCCATTAACCCCCCTCTCCCCCTCACTCGAGCCCTCCCTACTCCCCACTCCCCCAGGACCCCCATCTTCAAGACTCATCCCCGACGTCCTCCTCCTCACCACATCCTCCCTCCTCGCCTCCTCAGCATCCTCATGCAACCCCATATGCCTCCTCAGCGCCTCCACAGTCTCAAACCCATAAACATAATGCTTACACCCCAGCTCGCAACACTTGTACTTCCCACCCACCACAACCGCAGCGCCCCCCTCGCCATCCTCTGCGCCGTCAACATCCCGCGCGACTTCGGTCTGGTGGGAGAGCATCAGGGTCTTGAATTCTTGGTTGTTGGCGAGCCAGTCTTTGAAGCGCTCGGAGCGGTCGGAGGTGGGCTCGGAGTGGAGGCGGTGGTCGAGGGCGTCGCGCGCTTCGGTGTCGTCGCCTGGAGGGGTGTTAGTGTCAATGACTGGTACTGGTGATGGTCAAGGGGGTGGTGGTGGATCACGTGATCGCCTTCGTCGACCGAGCTGAGCTGTGAGAAGGGGAAGGGGGGAGGGGAAGTACCAGTGCGAGCGAGCGAGGCGTGTATACTCTGGATCTGATACTCAAGGTATCTACACTCCTCAGCATGGAGCTGTATATCGCTGGTAAGACCTATTCAGTGTTAGCTTTGATCTATATATAACCCTTCCCTCTCTCAAAGGAGGTAAGAATAAGGGAGCAAGTCACGGGATCTGAGGTGAAAGAGAGGGGCGTGGAGGTGAATGGATGTTAATGATGATGAACGGAACTTAGGATTACTACCTTTTGCGGAGAGGAAATCGTGAAGCAGAGACAGCCGGAGGGAAAGCATGTCTCGCTCCCGCGACCAGAAGGACTCATCTACTATGCGCAGGGTGCGGCCGTCGCGGGGGTCGCGACGACGCGCCGTGGTGACCATGGCGGGGTGGTTGGATGTGAGATGCGATGGTTAGATGGGTTGATGGGTTGTTCGGTGTGAGTTTGTGTGTGTAGTGTTTGTTCGGTGTGGTATTTGTTTGCGTGGAAGATAGTACGGTATAGGTGAATATCCTCGGTGTGCGGTATGTATGTATGTACTTCCCAATACGGTATAGTAGTACCTCCTCGGTGAAGGCCAGCAGTGGCGAAAGAGAGCGGATATCCAGACCGATCAGAGAAAGAATCGCAGTAGTAAAAGATCGTGGTTGAAGAATCGTTCGATCGATCGCAGAATGGTTACGGTAGAAAGAAAGGAAAGAGGAGAGGGAGAGAGACGGAAAAGAAAGAAACAAAGTCACGCCGACCGAACGGGCAGGTTGTCGTGGCCGTGGGCGGGCTGGGCTGGACTGGCTGTCGTGGTGGGTGGGTGATGGGGTGCGGGGCGGTGCGCGGTGTGGTGGTGTGCGCGGCGAGCAGCGTCGGCCTGTCGGTCGGGCGGTGGTCGGCAGAGGAGAGGGAAGAGGAGGGGGGAGGGGGGAGGGGGAGAACTCTGTACCGTGCTGTACAGACAGAGTTACGGGGGTAACGAACGCTGACGGGTGTCGTCCGTCCCTTCCTTGTGCGTGCTTGCTCTTTTACCTTTTCAGCTGGTCGGCGGACCCCTCTGGCTGGACCTGGACCCTCTGGACCCTTTCCGTTCCCCGCCCGTGTCTAGCCTTGGGGGTGGATGTAGCTTATCATACTATTTTGTATGGTGGTGTACATACATACATACATCTATTACCGCCGTGAAAATGCCATGGTGTCTCAATTCTCCGACCGAACTGCACGTTATCGCACGGTGAAGAAGAGGCGTGGTGGATGTACTCTCCCATACTGAGTAATACCGAAGTGTACATCCATCCACCCATCCATACATTTATCTTCGGCCTACCTCCGCCCGTGTCTGGCGTGGCTGAGCCGCCCCATATCCCATCCATCCCCCATCACACTTTTTTTCCTCCCTCACCCCATCTCCCCCGCCCCCGACCCCATTAATTGGGTGAAATGGGGCAATTTTATCGCGGGGGGGCGGGGGAGAATGGCCGAGGGTGTGTCTACGCGCGGAATATGTACTGCAACATGTGGGAGTGGGTGTGATGTGGGCGGCACAGTGGGTGTATCCTGTCCTGTCCTGTCCTGTCCTGTCCTGTCCTGGAAGTAGTAGTGTATGATGTGCTGTTCATTCTGTTCATTCTGTTCGTGCTGTACTGTCCTGTACTCACTCTTGCAGTACTGCGCCGTACACAACAACACCAGAAACCCAGCCCGGCCACAAACCAACCCATCTCACTAGTCCCCTCCCATCCACTCGCCGCTCGACGCCCGCCATGATTGGTGTGCTTCCCTTCGGTCTCCTCGGAGGTGGCCGGGTGGCCGGGTGGGGGAATGCGCTGTGCGTGCGGTGGGGGGGTGCGGTGCGGCGTGCGTTGCCGGGCTGAGGTGAGTGTGTACGTGCGTCCGGGCTTCGGGCGCTGCGGCGTGCCGAGATTGGGATTGGGAGGGGGGAGGGGAGAAGAGGGGGTGTTGTGTTGGTGTGTTGGTGTGTGCGCCGGGGGTGTGTGGGATGGGGATGGGCGCTGTCGGATGGGCGAAATGAGGGGTTCGCCGAGGTTGTGAGGGCGGGTTGTTGGGGGGTGGAGTCAGTGTGGGAGAGGGCTGTCTGTTTGGACTGCCTGTTCGCATGAGACACGTGATGGCCGGTTGCCTGCTTGGACTATCTCTTCGGTCTGTTCCCGGGATAGAAGACGGCAGGTGCGACCGAACTACGCGTACCTGCTGTAAAAGATAGGGAAAGGAAGGGAAGGAGGAACCAGGCGGCAACATGTCACTCTGTGGTGTGTGTGGTCCCGTGACTAGCCGTGGCCGGCCGCCTGTTGGCCATCGGAGAGGAAGGAAATGAGATGCGGAAGACACAGACCTGGGGGATGAAACACAGCTGAGGCTGAGGGTACATGCAACCACAGTATTCTGCAGTGCATATCGTATGTACCTCTGCAGGGCTGTGGGGGGTTTATCTGCATCGTCCTGCACATCTTGTTTGTACCTGATCATGTCGCTGTCGATGTATCTCTTGTACCTTGATAAGTGTGTGTCCGTGTGTGGTGTGTACCTTTTTGTTTTTGTCCCTTTGTACTGTACCTCCCTGACCCACCCCACTCCTTCCCTTCCCCGGCTTACTCCCCGGCTTTATTCACTTCCGACACCGGACACCGAACACTAGACACCAGCCGTTCCTTCCTTTCGGCGAGAAGGTATTCTCAGCACGTGATTTTCACCGTATACTCCCGCAAGTGGGTGTCACTTACTTATCGGCTATGTACAGTAAGTACAGCATGTTCTTTTGGAATAGACAAGGTAAGTCGCAGATGGTATCTGTCATCGACATAGAACCACTATGAGGCGATTATGAGTTAGCCGCCGCTGAACTGGTATCAAACGCTCCTGCCTGGTCAACGTCGAAACTACTACCATCCATGGCAAGCGCGATCATACAAACCCGCTCCTGCCACAGAAAGTTGCTGTATATTAAGCGCTTCTGCCTAGCTAACGCCAGAACTACTACCGTTCATGGCAAGCGCGATGCTTCAAACATGCTCCTGCCATGGAAAGAGCGACGGCGTGCCTGCCATGGCCATATGAACGGTATTTAACTTTGCGCTCCCCCCATATTCTCCATTCACAAACTTACCAACTACACACATTTCGAGAGTCGTGGTGGGTATGATGAAGTTCCCGGTTTCTTTCTCACTCTGTTCACAATGTCACTCCCATGTGATGCTGCCACCTCTACCATTATGGGAGCAGCCGCGGAAGTGCCTGAGGAGCCGCCGTTGGGCATACCTGCATTTGCAGGGCACTGCAACTGAGCCCAGCGAATCATCTCGATGTTTGACGATTGTGCGTAGCCTCGCATCGCCAAGTATTCTCTAGCTAACATCCATGACCATGAGTTCAGCCTCCAACATCTTTGAAAGACAACTGTAATACAACAGACGCAAAAGTCTCGATTCCAGACCGCGCCAATGTCTCAAGTCACGCCGCAAGTCGACGTCGGCGGCCTCACGCTCAATGGACTTGCAGCATTTGCACCAGTCCTTGCAGCCTTGTCGGCTGACGACGTGACGCCATTGGCCATGGTTCAGATGGAGAACCTGGGCTCTCTCTTTCATATCAACGGGAAATATGCTCTCCAGGTCCCGGATCTCCTTCAGCGATGCAAAAGCACTCGGGTGGATCGGCTCGGTCTACTCGTTGGCTGGCGGAAAGGCGACTCGGCGTCGATGATGGCCCAGTCTGCGGGAGGTCAGGCTATTTCACTACTTTCAATGTGCATACTAAATCTCTACGATGAGACTAATGCAGGACGACTACTTTCTGGGCTGAGCAAAAACATGTTGTCCCAAACCATTGCAATATCAAGCCCATCGCAGCTCGTCAAGGTGGCCAGGACTCTCAGCTCTAAACTTGAAGTACTGGGATTCGGCAACATTCTCGCGTCCCAGGTCGTAAGGATTTATGACGCCTATCAACACTTTGGAAAACCTGTACCTGATAACTTTTTGGACAAGATTACACCGGAATCCATGGCGGAACTGCTGCATGCCATTACACGGGCCATCCGAGAAGAATCCATCATTGTTCGTATCCGTGGCTCTCAGTCGATGGGGCACATCTTGGCGATTGTCACGATAATGTTTCCCGAAGATGCGTTTGTCACCATGGAGAATGTGATAGTCTTTGAGGGACTACGAAAGTCAATACTAGTTGAGTTTACGGACTCCGATGGCTTCGTAAACTTTCAAATAGAATCGAAACTGCAAATCCACAAAACAGTCCCCATTCTCCCCATATCAATAAACCCGCAGTTACCTCCCAGTAAGTGCTATTGCTACAAATGGACTGGATGCATGGCGGATATATTGCAAGTTATGTTTATGGAAGACGGGTTGATATGTCCCGAGCCTCTCCGGATTGCGTGTTGCGCCACGCTAGAACCGTTGGCAAAACAATTGGACGGTGTTGACCATCTATTTGATACAACGGGCTTACTAAGAGGTCCTGGTGCCATAAAATTGTTGGGGCCGTATCCTCATGAGCGTATAGACCAAGTCTGCCAGAAACTCTGGAGAATACCACCAGGTTGGGCTAAGCCTGCATCATCTCTGAGGAGCGCATACGACAATTTAGTGCTGGCATTCGATGAGGCGACACCCACAGTCTCCTGCACTTGCGGGACACAAACGCGATGTTCTACGGCATATGGCTGGCAAGATAATCGCCGCCATGATCATGACTGGAGACTGCGGTGTTGCCCACTCTATCGATTGTGGAGGGCGGTTGGATTGACTATTAGTTGTGGATTCGCTGGTTTATTTGTTGATGCAGACGATTGTGCAACCATTCCACATCCAATTTGGCTCACGTTTCGATCGGCATATCTACGCATGATACCAGATTTTCTGGATGAGATGAATGGTCTTTGTATTGTGGATAATGAGTATGACTATTGCGAAGTCATCCACTGCTATATAATGACGACCTGTACCAGGACGAGCGGGGATGTTGCTGGTAGTTATGTTGCTGGTAGTTCGAATTCGAGCACAGTCTACATGGCAGCACTTCAAACGCTTCAACTTCCAAATAAAATGAATGCCCCATTTATTTTAATGGAAGGCCAGCTTGTTTTTAATGGTCGATACCACGCGTCGCTCGAAGCCCTTAGGTCAGATAGGCCACTAGCGGAAAATAATATACACCAGGGCAGGCAAATAATCCCGTCTAGTATTGGAGAACACTCCAGTTTAGAGATGACGATAGTAGAGAGCGTTTACTGCCTTGAATTAACCCTGAATATTCGTATAGGAGGCGAAATCGTGCATCTAGACCTTGGGCGAACAATTCTTGCTTCGTGGGCAGTTCGCGAGGGAGAGCCATGCGATCACCCAGCGGATATGCCCTTAGAATCACGGTACGAAGATGGCGTACTCACTACATCTGTCGCATGCCCAAGCCCGGTATCGGACAAGATTGCGATTGTGCAGGTTTCTCGAAACCCAGTTGCGCAGCTGCTTGCCTGCATCCGTAACAGACCGGCACTACTACAGGCAAATTGCTGTTTGAATTGTGCCTATGAAGAGGCAGAGGAGGGCGGATATGTGATTATTATCGTCGGATAGCATTGTTATATTTCACTCGAGCTCTGGTGTGTTATATTGGCTTTCTCGTTCACAGATATACTAGCCTTACTTGACAATTCAGCGATACGGCCGTCGATATAAATGAGCCCCCCAAACTCCACCAATTCCCACCACAAAACCATACATCAAACCCCCAACCTACCCCCCCATCTCCCGTCCCCATAACACACATTACCCCCCTACACCAACTAACAAGGACACCTCCCACACTCATTATTACACCCCACCCCCAGCCCCGGCCCATTCCAGCAGTTGATCCCGGCATTCTTCTTATTGCGCTTGAAGGTCTCCCGGTCCCCTTCGTTGGAGCAGTCCTACCCGATCCAGCTGCTCACGCAATCGCCGTTGGGGATGCAGGCGTGGGCGAGGAGGAGGGTGGGGAGGTGCATTTTTGGTGGTCTGTGGGTGGTGGGTGTTAGTTGTGGTGGTATAGGGGTTGGTTGGGGGTGGGGAGGGGAGGGGGGCGTACGGTGGTGTTTGTTTGAATGGAGGTTTTGTGCTTTGAGATTTGGATGGTGGTTCGTGCTGTTGGTTTGCGATGGACGAGATGGTGGAGATCCATTCACCACCGACATCTCTGTCCCCTTTTATACTTCTCCCATTTCCCCATTTCCCCATCCCCACATTTGTTAAATCCTATTTCATACTCATGTACCACGCTCTCCCTTCATTTCCTTTATTATCATCACTTTTTACATAACGAAGCAAGCTGGGTTGAGATATTGTTGTTCTAAGAATCAAGCTTTTTCATTCGTTGCTTGGGGGGGGGGTCGAGAGCGGGTTTGTGGGAGGATGACTGCGTGTGTGGGTGGGAGGTTGGGTGGGACGATCGGGATTGGGGGGGGTTGGGATCGTGGTGCTTGGGTTTGATGGGCAGATGGTGAAATTTGGGGTGGGAGCGAGGGGGAGAAGGGGTGGATGAGACTGGAGGGGTGGCAAGTATTGTCGAGGGGGCGGAAGCTTGTATTGTTGCCTGGATGTCTGGAGGGGGAGTATGGATACGTGGGGATTTATATTGGGAATTTAATATTATAGGATTTATTTCTCCAAGTTTATTTCTAAGTAGCTAGCTTATTTATTGTAGCACTGAGTGATTAGAGCCTTGGTTTTAATTAGAGTTGCTCCAAACGCTATTATTATTTACAGTGCCTGTGCGCAATTGTGGGAACCACAGTATCGAGTCTTCTGTTTGTTTCCCATTAGTAGTGAGGAAAATAGGCGGCCGGGGAGAGCGTGTTTGAAGCAGACGGCGGCTGAAATACTGTTATGGTAATGTCTCGGATCTCGCTGGTGATATGTCACAAAGCGGAAGAGGCGTTGGAGGCTGATACTTGGTTGCAATGCGGGGGGTGGCCGTTTGATAGAGGTAGCGGTAAAGATCGGCGTTGGTTGTAAGTTTGTGCGATGTAAGACGGGGTAATTTAGGTGAATCTTGGGTGGGAGTTGCTTATGTCTTGTTTGCTGAGGTTAATCAAGTGATTGATAGCCTTGACGTTGTACACAAGCATCAAATATATCCTCAATTGGGGCATATGATAATACTAGGAATGAGCGAAACAAGGCTAGGATTGATCACGTTAACAGAGTAAAATAATGGAGAGGCACCGATAATAGTATTTTAACTGGGTTTTTTTTTTGTTTTAGTTTTTGTTTATTTGTGGATAAGAACAACTCCCGCATTTGCGCAGGCGGCGTGGGAAACCCGTGGCCAAAACCACGCCTAGAATACTATCTATCCTTTCGCCCTCATAGTATACCGGAAATTGACTTGCTCGAATGCTGCATCATTTATATGTCAATCTTCCCTGATGATTATTTAGTAACATATGTCATTCATGGTGTGAGAACAGCAATTCGGGTGGCTGGAATCCTTCACTGCAACTACCGCGCATGACCACGCCATCGAACGCAAGCGCGTACGGGCAGACAAGAAGAGCACACTGATTCAGGTGCTCGCGCGGTGGCTATGGTAGGGGAGTATACGGGGGTTTGCTATTGCTCTATTCGCTTTGGCTATAGATGGGCACGGTATTAGGTATGGGGGATAGAGGAGGTGGGTTGTGAGCGGGGTTTTTGTGTAGGGTGTCTTTGCAGGCGGTTACGGGGCTTCTAAATACTAAGAATGATCCTCAGTTACGGTGGGCTGGATTTCCTCTCTTGTTTTTGGTGTTTTGCGCTTCGTCCGATACGGTTGGTAGAGCGTTTCCCATGTTGACAATGATCTTCTGTGGCGGCGGACGGGGATTTATCTCCTTTTTTTAGTCAGCGTCTTGCGCTTCATGCCCCACGGGAGGTTGATGGTCATTATCTTAAACAGTAGACGGCAGTACTCCCCTATTAAGAGTAATCTTGCACACTTGCTCAGTGTCTCATTTAATGACCATTAATACCCCAGCCCCTTTTTTTCTAGGCAGTCTAATTTAGGCATGCCATTAAGTTCTTACGCTAAAGCAGGAGCTGTTGACGTTAGCGATATTAAACTTTAGATAATATATTTTTAATTTAAAGTCCTCGTGTGGCAGAATATTGTTTTCTCGGTGTAATGTATGGAGCATCATATTAATTCTAAAATTTAACCCATGTTTTTCCTCCCTTCCCCCTATTCTCTCTCCTTTTCTTTCTCCTCCTCTTCTTGCGAGGGCTTGACTGATCAGCGGCTAGTTGTAACGGGGTGGTTGCCGACCGACTGTTACAGTATATATAGCGTGTTGCGCGTATTCCGGGCGAGCCGGAATACTGTAGTCTTTTTGGCTCAGTGAGGTGTAGCGTGAGCGCAACCGTACATCGTTACACTAGTACGCCCATGCCTAGCCGCTGCTTGCTTTTCCCAACTATTAATGGGGAGCCTTATGCCCTGTAGTTTCATCGCCTTTACTGTCTAAGGAGTATTCGTCAGCCGTCCTAGACGTCAGATTGTTCGTCGCATTCTTAGGTTGAGCCATTTCGTTGCCTCGATCCATTGGCCGGCTAGTTCCGAGAGTAGGGACGTCCTAGTCTACTTCTATGCGCTCCAAAACATGTGGTATTCGCCTCTTGTCATGAATGTGATAGTGACCGTCTTTGTACTGCCCTGAGTACCCTACCTAGTGAAGCCAAGGCTGTCCGGGAATCATGGTGTAGGCAGTATCTGAGGGAATGACGTGTGCAGACACCTTCTGTCTTACGCCGCCTCCTCCTCCTCCTCCTCCCCCTCCTCTTTGCCTAAAATTCTCTACTGTTAACCGTTAGCAAAGGCTGTCAGATCAGCTCAACAAATACACCGATACTTACTCTGGTATCGTAAAGGTTGCTAAGAGTTTCTTGGATGTTCTCCGCTATCTCTTCCTTGCGCTGCTCCCTAAGCTCACGCTATCAACCGTCAAATATAAATATTAGAGTTGAGAATCTTCCGCTGTGCATATATGCGTGCTGATAATTATTTAACAGGACTCCTCGTAGTCTCTGGCAAATCCGCACTAGGACACAGCCTAGAAGACCTGTAAGCGGCTAATTGTGTGTTGAGAATTGAGTAACTGACCTTAACACCAGGTGCTGGGGCCTGTGGGGCAGAGGTACTATAATTGTAATATTTCATTAACGTAGTCCTCTTCATTGCTTTGGTAATGGAGTTGTACTTACGTTTGCTGGGTAGTGGGCTCCATGGTTGCGTTGCGGATATTGTGATTGAGTTTATTTGTTTAATTGGCTTGTTGATGATTTTGTTCGAAACTTTAAATGGAAGAGCCATGTTCTTATAGATAACGTATTTCACAAGCGAGTTGCCCACCAAAACACCAAAATTGACTATTACTGCCTACTGCTACACCACCACCCTACATAATGGCCCTTATTCGATCATAATTGAATCCTCATGCCTCTCGCACGTACGGGAATTATGGCCCATAATACCACATAAGCCACAGCGCTTCTGTCGGCCCTTAGAGCCCACCTGCCGACTACCCTCACTTGCCCCCTCCGTACGGACTTGAGCATCAACCTCAGCACTCTAAAGGATATCCTCTCCCTCTCGTATGGAGAGACTACCCCCTTGCATTATACGCCTCTTCTGCTTCCTTTCCCTCCTCTTTTTCTGTTCATTTGCTGCTTGTAGAGCCTTAACTTCTGCCTTAAGTAAAACAGTAGAATGCATCATAACCTAAGCTCCTTTTACAAGCTAGCTTAGTGCATTATTAATTAAGGTAGGAGAGCTATTCTAATGTCATATAACATGGTTCTTAATATGCTCTATTTGAAAATCAAGCTCCCTTATAGTTTAAGGAGTCTTTGAAGTCTAATTGTCACTCTTAACTATAAGAGGAGTTAGAGTTCTTAAGTATAGATTTAAGTGAGAGAGGACACTCTATAGCTCATATGAAACTAGCCCTATAGCTTAGAACCTACTCTT